>MU702073.1:21143-46578 GCA_026770625.1 Nicotiana glauca | reverse complement strand
TGACATTAAATGCTAAAAAATGCGAAAGATGCATATTTTTGTGATTTTTATTTTTGTAAAATAAACTTGATTACTCCTAGTTGTAGAATTAAATCCTAAATGCAAAATGCGACATATTTTTGTATTTTTATTAATTTAAGCGAACAAACACGCACAGACAAATACAAACAATAAAAGAAAAATAATGCAAAATCCACAAAAAATCACACACAACCCAAAACTATTTTATTTTGAATTTTTGGGAGTGATTCTCATATAGGACAAAAATCACGTGCTCACAACATATACTCGGCTTGAAGATTAAAATACTTCACTGTTTATTAGATTTAGTTGTATCGGATGTTACTCGGTTTGAAGATTTATAACTTCACCATTTATTAATTCTGAATGTGTCAGATTGGTTTGAAGATTAAATACTTCACAATTTATTAATTTTGGCTCTGTCGTGACACAAACAACAGTTCTTGTAGTTGGATCTACAATATAATAGGGGCAGTGAATGTGAATCTCCTTTTCAAGAAATATTTTTATTATTTATAAAACGACGGTCCTTAGTCATTGTAATCTAATGGAATTGCGGAACGAAAGACAAGAACGTTAAAGAAGATGATGGATATCTTGTTGATCAGTTCTGGTTTACTCCAGAACTTGTGGGGGGAAAGTTATTCTTACAACTAACCGAATACCTAGTCGAGATGCTCATAGCAAGACGCAATCCATTCCTTATGAAAAATAGAAAGAAAGGAAGCCCAATTTAAATATTTTAAAGTGTATGGTTGTTTTGCTAAAGTGTGAGTTCCTAAACCAAAAAGGGTAAAGATTGGACCGAAAACCGTTAATCGCATTTTTATAAGATATGCAACAAATAGTAATGCATATCGTTTCTGATTCATAAATCAGAACATCCCGACATTCATATTAATACGATAATCGAATAAGATAATGTTGAATTCTCTGAGAATATTTATCCGTATAAAAAGAAATGTGAGTCGTCTAATAAAATATCTAAGCGAACTTGGGAAGAAGCAAAGGAAAGTATGTTGAATTAGAAAAATTCAAGATGTAGTAAACGTCAAAGGATAACCACTTCCTTTGGACAGGATTTTCTGACATTCTTGTTGGAAAATGAGCCTCATACGTTTAAAGAAACATTATTTTTCTCGGAAGCACAATATTGAAAAGAGGCATTCAATGGTGAGATAGAATACATATTAAGTATTCATACTTGGGAATTGGTTGATCTTCCTCCAGGAAATAAACCTTTGCTTTCTACGTGGATTTTCATAAAGGAAATGAAAGTTAATGGTACTATTGATAAATATAAGGTAAGATTAATTGTCAAATGATTTAGATAACGAGAAAGTCTTGATTATTTTGATACATACTCGTCGGTAACGAGGATTACATCTACTTAAGTGTTAATAGCGTTAGCCGCCGTGTATGGACTTGAAATCTATCAGATGAAATTAAAGACAACCTTCTTAAATGGAGATTTGGAGGAAGAAATTTATATGGAACAACCTGAAGGGTTCGTGGTTCCTGGAAAAGAAAAGAAGGTATGTCGACTAGTTAAGTTACTTTATAGACTAAGACCCAAACAATGACATGCGAGATTATGACCAAATAATATTGTCAAATAGTTTCAAAAATTAATGAGTGTAACACATGTGTTTACGTTAAGAACACTTCAAATCATATAGTCATTATTTGGTTATATGTAGATAATATGTTGATGAAATATTTAAAATGTGGGGGCTTTCAACTTATGCATGACAAAAGCCAATGTTAGACGTAATGTCTAAATGATATAATTTTTGAACCCCGTTGATATGGTAGTTGGTAAATTCATCAGTTGTTTAGTCTTAATGAATACTAGTTGATGAAACTACTAATTCGGAAGTTGGTCACGCGCCTTTCTCGAAAGATCATTTTCTTTATTGAAAATTTATATTGTTTAGTTCTTTTATGAAATGATGCCACTTTGAAGGTTGTGCCTTTTCATAGAAAGATAAGTCTGTACGTTTTTGTATGGATATGACCGTTCATGAACGAATATACTAATACGTTGGTCTATAATGAAGTGAACCAACTGATGAACATGACCAAAATCCATTGCACGTTGGATTTGTTTCATGAATGGAGGCGCTATAATTTGCATATCATATAGGCGTATGAATAGAAAACATACAAATGCGTGAAAGTAGCAGAGTGATTGCGAAATGTGTTATATATTAAAAGGTTGTTGCCACAACTGATGCCAATCATTCCTGTTGTTGTTATAATATATTATTGCTACATTAAGTCTAGTCAATAATATGATATGCAATATAATGTCGAGACGTATTAGTCTATGACATAAGGAAGTTCGCATTAAACTGTCAGGACAATAAAATGAGTTTTGAAAAATTTAAAATATATCCATGCATTGCACTATAATAACTATCCTGCGGGTATTAAAGGGTATAGTGATGCAAACTGAATCACCGGATAAAACTAAGCTAAATCCACAAGCAGATATATTTTTATAATCAGTGGAGGAACAGTGACTTGGAAATCGTCTAAACAAACATGCATTGCCGCTCTACAATAAAGGCTGAGTTTATAGCCTTAGACAAGACCGGTGAAGAAGTTGGATGGCTCGGAAGTTTCTTGAAAAAAATTCTATCTTAGCCCAAAATATTGGCACCTATATGCATTCATTGCAATGGTCAAACGACAATAGAAAGGGCTGGGAGCATTATGTATAACGGAAAATCTTGTCATGTACGACGAAGACATAAAACCATTAGGCAACTACTCTCTAGTGGATTATCATAATTGACTATGTAAAGTCAAACGATAATGTGTCGGACCCACTTAATTAGAGAGGTAGTTGAAAGATCATCGAGGGGAATATGACTATGGCCGAGGACAAGTCATTGTGCCGGTAACTCTACCTAGAAGACTGGAGATCTCAAGATCTAGGTTCAAGGAGCTCAAATAAAGTCACTAATGACGGTTCAACATTGTCAAATAAAAATTCTTTTTGGTCCATTCTCGTGATGAGACAATGTTCAGTACCAAGGTAAAGCATTAAGACTTTTTAATGGTTTCTAAGTTTGATACATGGTATATCAAATAGTGTATCTACGTGATAAAACGTTTAGGAATCACCTATGTAAGTGTGAAGTGTAAGCCGCTTCAAGGAGAATTCTGTAAGGCCAGTTCTCTACGCACTTAAGAACCAGGTGGTGTTCATGGCTGAAACGAATACAACAATAAGAACCAAAACCGGTTAAGGATTGATTGTGTGACTTATGATTGTCTAGGTATATATCAAAGCTCGACGGTTCAAAGATATCAATTCTACCAATTGACCGAGTATATCCGACATAAGTTTACTATGGAAAGTTCAAAGGGAAACCTACTTATCCATATACAATTAATCCTTACTTGCGAATCACACTGTATTTTCATGCATGTTTTTACACATATGCCCATTCCCACTCATGTGGGGGACTGTTGCGTTTTTTCTTTAAAGGGTGTGAATGAAAAATGGAAGAGGCACCTTTTGGATTGCACCTCTCTAAATCACCCATCCTTTATCTATAAATTTAGAGGCTTGGCTTCATTTTTGAGAGATGAAAAATCTGAAAAATTTCTCCCCTCTTTTCTACAAGATTGCATAGTTTTTCCAAATAAACAACGTGTCAAGTGTGATTTGCTCCGTTTGTTGAGTTCACTGGAGTTCTGTAAATTGAAGTGCCACTTTTACCGAATAGGTTTTTCCGTTCTATCCTGGGAGGAAGTAATCCATAACCTTGGACAATATTGAGGGGATTAAATTCCTTAAGGATACACAAACAACTTGTGGGCTCAGAATTATTTTCTGTTTTATTTATTGAACTAACGTTTCTTTGTTTCTCTGATTTTTTGGTTTCGAACACATATTACCAAAAGTGTTATATGTAAAATTAGGAATGAAGGGTGCCAAAGGGTTATATTAACAAATATCAAGGGGAGTTTTAACATAATTCCTCTTTATCATTCGGCACCATGTGTGCATATGCAAAAGATTACAATAACAAAAGCGAAACTAAGAACCGCAATATGCAATGATGAGAAAATTAATTATTTTATCTGTCCGAGTTTATGTGACAAACTTTTTTCATTTTAGTTTATCCAAAAAAAAAGTCTTTTTTTTATATTTAAAATAATAAACTCTTATTTTAAAATAATTTATAGCTACACAAATATATAAGGTTTATTTTAGGGCACACAAATTTTTATAAATTATCATTTCTTTCTTAAAGTGATACCAAGTCAAATGTTATCACATGAATTAGGACGATGAGAAAACAGTAAATTTAGATTAATTCTTAAAGTAATTTTCAATATTTAGAGGAGAATCTTTCATCTTTTGATATTGTAATACTCGATATTTTATTAGTGCTTGACAAAAGAAATGTAAACCACAAAAAGCAAATGAGAGGGGTGAAGTGTCAAAACACTTAAACTACAAGGTGTTTGGTGTAAATTCATGCTAATCATTGGACAACGCATATATACAATACATCTACTTCCTCGGTCTTAATTTAGATTGACCTGGTTGACGGAGCACGGAGTTTATAAAAAAAATAAAATTTTTGAAATTTTTAATCTTAAATAAATTAAAAAGAAATTCAGAGTATTCCTGTGGTTATAAAAGTTTTTTATTAATAAAATTAAAAATTTAATCTAAATTATTTTTAAATTTAAAAAAAAAATATTTTTTTTGGAACAAACAAAAAAGAAAATAGATTTATACGTGACCAAAAAAATACAGTACAAGTACATAAGTCAACAACAGAGAATAGTGAGATACACGCGCCTTAAAAGTACGTCACCTCGTAAAAGGCGGGGAGCAACCTCCGTCTTCTCCAAATTTAAAAAACAAGAAACAGAATACACAGACCCCTCTTTGTCTAGTTAGTTGCCACCACAAAAAAATACAACTATATTATAGTCACTAGCAAGCAGCTGATTCATTTCTTGTTTAAACAATATTAGTACAACAAGAGAGAGAAAGAAAAATTAAGAGAGAGAGAGAGAGAAAGAAAATTAAGAGAGTTTTCATAAAACTGAATGTTGTTCAGTTTTCATATTGGAGATGAAAAAAAAGAGTAGTATGAATCTAACCCGAAAAATCAGACATATTTATAAAAGGAAGGATTTAAAGAAATGTAATAAGGGGTTGTGTATAAAATAATGAACGGAACAAACATAAGAAAATAAGTAGACTTGCAAAACGCACATGGCTTCTTGAGTTTGGTCTCCACATATTTTTTGTTTTTTTTAAATTTTTTTTTTTGGGGTTTTTAGAGGTTTTTTTCTCTTTGCATTCACATGGTCTCCTTTAACATTCTTCATAAAGGTCCAAAGGCTGGGAGTATTATTTTTATCATTGACTGAGCACTTTCAAGAGATTCTTTCAGATCTACAGTGAAAAGGAGAGAAGCTGTGACTCCGAAAATTTTCAACCAACTTTCTTCTTCTTCTTCTTCCTCTGAATCAATAGAAAGTTTCAAGAATTCTTGAAAACAAAGAAAGGTGACAACTTTTAAGTCATTTAGTTGACTTTGGTATCTGTGTTACGTGAAATTTGATCTCAGTTTGCATTTTGAGTTGCTCATTGTATTATGAGTTAGTTGATGAATCCAAGTTGGCTAATTTTTCTCTTATGAATTATTAATCTTCGAGGCATGAAGTATTATATATGTCCCACCTCAATTATGTTCTTGAATTGTAGTATTCTTTATATTCTTGTTGGAGGTTGCAATAAAGGGTTGATTTAATTTTTTTTTCGTTTGCCACCCCATATCATTTGCTCATGTTGATGCATAACTTAAGTTTGTTGATAGTTTCTTCAACAATTAACATTAGCTTTTGATTGCAGAAGATTTTTTTTGCTTCAAGTCAATGATATACCAACAATTTTACTAGCTCCTGTTGTATAAACAAAAAATTTGACAAGTTGATGTTTTCCATTGATGACTTGTGATGAAGCAAACTCGAAAAAATTCTTGCTGATGATTCTATCACTTTTCACTTCCTATATTTGGATCTTAAAAGATGAAGCCTTCTTAATGCTTGTGGAAATTTCTCAGAGAGATTCAGCTTTTAGTTGTTCTATTGAAGAAAGGTGTTGTGGCTTTTGGCCAGCAATTTGGTTTTATCTGTTGTATATTCATCTATTTTCTCTTTGTTGCTCTTGCCTCTCAACTGATACATGAGTCTCACATTGGTTTTACCTATTATGAATGAATACACTCATCTTTTTTATCCATTTTGTATGCAGCCCTTTTAAGCAGTTCAGCAAAAGGATCTCGAATGCTCACATGCGCCTAGAACAATTTCTCATTCTCCTTATAGCTCTCCGTGTTGAGGATCTTAATTGAAAATTCAGTTAAGTTAAGCTCAGATGCGAGAATTGTATCCTGAGAGTAAAGTTCAGCAAGAGTTTGACTTTGTGGTTGTAACATAGAATAATTCTAAAATGGTTTGCGAGATGGAAAGTGATCAAGCAGAGGACATGGACATGGAAGTGGAAATGCTTTCATCGATGTGGCCTGAAGATATGAATGAAGCTGGAAAACAATTCAATATAGATAATCCAGGACTAGATCAAGATATGTTGGAGGAGGTTACTATCAATGAGGATTCCACAATAGTTGATTTCATGCGCCTTTCGGAACTTACTAATTATAGCGAAAAAGGGTCATCACAGCTGGCCTACTTGGTAAAGAACTGGGAATATAAACAGGAAAATGCTGTAAGGCTACTCAGAGAAGAGCTTGATAGTCTTAGCAAGCAACAACAAGAATCAGAGCTCAAGAAATTGGAGATATTGGAGAAGTATCAATTCGAAGAGGAAAGATATGGCGGTGATAAGCGTCCAATATCTATATTGGATGAAGAGTTGAAGAGATACATATTCCATGAGGTTCCTAGGAAAAGGAATGATGTGAGAGTTCAAGACAAACTAGAAATAGATGCTGAGTATGACAGCATAAAGTACTGGAAGCAGAGAGCTGCACATTTGGGGAAGTTGTTAGAAGCGAGCGTTCAAAGGGAGCAGACACTAATTGAGAAATTGCAGGAAAGCATAGAAAAACTTGAAAGGCAGTCCTCTCCAGTGGAAGAATTATCTCAGGTTCTGAAAAGAGCAGATAATTTCTTACACTTTGTCCTCCAGAATGCACCGGTTGTCATAGGCCACCAGGTCAGTTTTCCCTAAGAATGATTAGCTGACCAATTTCTTGTTATATGTTCTGTAGATGTTACCTTGTTGCATCCTTTTATTTTACAAACTTCTAACTAGTTTATTTTTTCTTCTTAATATTGTTTCTCCAGTCTAGTTCTTTCCATTTTTTTTTCGTATGTGAATTTTTATACCTTTTCTACTTGTAGTAGTTAAAGCTACTCAACAGAAATGGATGTTTTTCTTCGGACGAGGAGAATGGACACCTATGTCTTAAATTTGACTGCTCGAACATTATCATGTATGTTATTAGAGTTCTCTGAGTTAATGGGACATCAGCTTCATTTGCTCTTACCTAGTATTAACTTTACACATGTTGTATCTTCCTCAATGATTTTCATAATCAAATCATGATATGATGTTTTTGTAAGTCATGCTCTGTGAATAAATTTGATATTTTCTTCCCCACCATTATAAACAACTCAATTAATTAATTAATTAATCTACAAGCCTAGGTAAACAGTTGACAGAAAACAGGTTGGAGAGTAAATGAGTTGCGCAAATCATTTGAACGAGCAGGTGCGAAAGTCTAACATACTTTTTAGAACTGTCATTTCTAAAGCTGTGCTGAGCCTTAGATACTAGTCGAACAATGGCTAAGTCAAGTATAGGAGCTGCAGTCCACTTATGTGGTTAAATGGTACAAAGTTTGCAAACACATATGCTACACTACTAACAACTACCATCTGTCATCCCGAGGACATAAGAAGCTCTCACATTGTCCTAATGATTTAAATACCAGTTACCTTATTTACTAAAACCATGCATTTCCAACTATAGTCAGAAATAGGAAAAGAAGTTTTAACAATTGATGCTTGTAATAGACTTTTTCAAAATGGCCTTTCTGATTAAACTTAAGCCAGATAATGAAGGAATCACTTCTGCATATATATATATATATTTTAAATGGAAATTACTCTTTCTTGTTAGCTATGAAAAAACCTACTCAAAATGTCTTTAATTGTTTGTTTGCATCATTCGCAAGTGTGAGAAAGTTCTGGTTTCCAGCATAGTCCAATTAGCGGTACTTGAAAATGAAGCTACACATAGTTAGCATCAAAACAGTTTAACTGCCTTTTCTCAATCGTTACAAGAAACAAAGTTTAATTGGATATCTCTGCATACTTCAATGATCTGATCAGTTTTTATGCTAGGATGTTAGATTAATTGGGTGATGAACTTTTTCTTCTACTCGTTCTCCCAATCGCCGCTTCCTAGATAATTGTCCGTATTTGTTACCAGTAGTTGGACCATTTCCAAATCTTCTTTAACCTCTTTACCATTTTCCTTCTACTATTTAAAAGGCATATTAATTTTTGGCATCATATGTTTGGAAGAAACTAAGAGTTCCAATATTCTTTGGTGCAGGATAAAGAGTTGCGTTATCGTTTTATCTACAATCATTTCCCAAGTTTGCGCGAAGAGGTATTTCAACCCTAAATAATACTGTATGCTTTAGAACTTCTCCTTAAAAAATGTGAGGTTGCTCATTCTCTCTGGAGCGGAATTAGTATCTTCTTATAACTCATCAGTTCACTTTGATGAAATTTCTTTGGCATTTATTACAATCTGGTGTATGCTTTCCTGAATCATACTTATCTTTCAGGACATCATAGGGAAAACAGATGTAGAGATTTTTACTGGTGCTGGTGTAAAGGAATCTCAAGACTTCAAAAGAGAGGTTTTGGAGCGAGGAATACCGGCAAAGAGGGAAATTACATTCGATACGGGATTATTTGGGTCAAAGACCTTTCTAATATATGTTGAACCTGTGTTCAGTAAGGCAGGAGAGACCATTGGTGTAAATTATATGGGAATGGAGATAACTGATCAGGTGAGTTAAATTCTTTACCAGTAGCTCTTGTTGGTATCCGGCTATAATTTTCCCGAGGAAATTTTTAATTCTTTTGTTCAAAACTTCAGCTTTATCATCAAAACCCAATGGTCTGCATTTCTTACTAGTAACTCTTTTTGTTAATCCTGCTTTTCTATCAAAATCCCAAGTCTCTTCCATATAAGACTCTCTGAATCTCTTTGCTAACTCTTTGAGCTTTATCATCAATGTATTTATGGTGAATGATTTATGAAATCTCAGTAGCAATGTTAATGATCAAATTGCAGGTAAGGAAAAGAGAAAGAATGGCAAAGCTACGAGAAGAGATAGCTGTACAGAAGGCCAAGGAGACAGAACTTAACAAAACTATTCACATAACAGGTTCATTTACGTATTATATGCTTTTACGTATATGTGGACTCAGATGCCGGAAGAATAATCATCACTAATGTTATCTTCTTTATTTGTTGTAGAGGAGACGATGCGAGCAAAACAAATGCTTGCAACCATGTCTCATGAGATTAGATCTCCTTTGTCAGGAGTAGTCAGCATGACTGAGATTCTTTCTAACACAAAACTGGACAAGGAGCAACGTCAGCTTGTGAATGTAATGTTATCTTCAGGAGACTTGGTTCTTCAACTAATAAATGATATCCTTGATCTTTCCAAAGTCGAATCAGGTTAAATTTTATTTCCTATTTTCTTTTATGTTGCAGTAGTTGCTAAAGTATTTGATGCTATCTCCTATATAAATGCTTAAGGATATAGTTCAATCGCAAAATGACCTTGCTAAAAGCATATTGTCTTTTCTATGTGTAAGTATTTGGATAACACAAGTGTCTGAGTGATATGCTAATTAACTCTGGAATTATCCGTGAACAACATTTGTCAATGTCTGAGTGATTTTGTATCAGAAATGACTATATATACGTGAGTAACTTGATCGTACTGAAAGCAAGTTATTGTCTGATTCTTCTTCAGGAGTAATGAAGTTGGAAGCCACAAAATTCCGACCCAGGGAGGTTGTAAAGCATGTCTTGCAAACTGCAGCAGCATCACTACAGAAAATGCTAACTTTGGAAGGACACGTCTCTGAAGATGTTCCTATTGAGGTAAGAGCTCTACCATGAATTATTTACATTGATGGTAACTTCTCCCCATTGTTCAATCCCAGTTATAAGAATGTGACAGCAAAAATTCTCAGAAAAGATATCCATTGACAAATTACTTATTGCTTTACATAAAGTAGGATATATTTCACCTGCTATCTACCATATACAACCATGAATATGAGCTTTCGAGTTTTGAGCAATATATGTAGAAGATTATGAGAAGCAGGCGTGCTTAATATTCCAAGGCAAAATTTGACAGAGGCATCCTATGTGTTCTTTTGGCCCATACCAGACCAACCCTACTGTCATTTACTGATGAGCATCCAATTGAAGGGAAACCTTACTTTCATTCAATGATGAGCTTCCAGTTGACGGAATAACTTTTTAATAACCCTCTACTGTTCTATAAATTATTTGGGTGAGATGAGTTCTACGGAAGCAGTTGAGAGTTTTGGAAATTTAGAAATTTGACCTACTAAAATCATGTCTAATAACTTGTTTCTTTTTCCCCCTATTCAATATCTCTCTAGTTTATTTTTATTGGCTTCCTACTGAAGAGTTCTCCTTAAATCAGGTTATCGGGGATGTACTAAGAATTCGCCAGATTCTCACGAACTTGATCAGGTATGAAATTCTGTCGGTGGCTGAAGCCTCCACAGTGCTATACCATTCATGCTGCTCGTCAGTACAAACATCTGCTGCATTTTTGGTTTCTCTTTTAGTCTTTCTCTTCCATTTTCTGAAAAGGAGAGATATCTACGCAGTGGAAAGGAATGAAATGTGTACACCCTTCTGCTACTGGATGTTGATATGTGCTTTACAATGCATTATGCCAAGTCCTTTCAGTTATCTTTGGTGCACTAAAATAATTTTTATATTATGCAGCAACGCTATAAAATTTACTCATGAAGGGAAGGTTGGTATAAAGTTGTATGTGGTTGCCGAGCCATCTCCTCTTGTGAAACAAGGATCTCATAAGAGGATGGCTTCTGATAATTCAAAGGTTTCAGCAAAGATATGGAAGGAGGATAACTGTATATCACCATCTCACAATGCCCTTGTTCGAAAAGGCTCTGGTGGATGCAAAGTTGCTGATGGTGCAAATGAAAGTCGGGTGCTCAATGGGGGGTGCAATTATTCAGAACAGAACGGGGCTTCAACTGAAGATGAAGTTCTTGATTCTACCGAGCAGGAAACAACTGTGTGGATACGTTGTGATGTTTACGACACTGGGATTGGAATACCAGGTACTTATAAACTCTGCATTTCTTGGTTAAGTCCAATGGCATATTCATGATGCCATAACTTGGCTCTTTATTTTATTTAATTTTAGAAATTATGGTTCTATCGTTGCTAAGCCAGTTTTACCTTGATTAACAGAAAATGCAATACCCACTCTATTCAAGAAATATATGCAAGTTGGAGCAGATACTGCTCGGAAGTATGGGGGGACAGGACTAGGATTGGCAATCTGCAAACAACTGGTAATTGAAGTGTTTACTCAAAAATATGAAAAAACTACTAAAGAAAGAGCCTATTGATAGGACAAATCAACTAGTATTCAAGTCGATATTCTTTGATAATTTAGCTTTCTTGTATGTTGAGTCATAACATTATCTATGATAATATCCTTAAACTTTCCTTTCACTACTATATTTCTTCTTCTTTAATGCTGTCATTTTGCTTGCCTTGAGCGTAGGGTCTACCTTAGACAGCCTCTCTACCTGTACAACGTAGGAGTAAGGTTTGCCTACATAGTGCCCTCAGCTGATCCCGCTTGTGGGATTCCACTGGGTATGTTGTTGTTGTTGTAATATCCGTAAACTTCCCGACATAGTGGCAAATTGTGAAGTTACATCCCTCACATCGATTCATGGGCCTTTTATATTACAATGCCTAACCTTTTATGTTTTCTTGGTTCATCTGGATTAATAAAGTTGCTTTTTCTTGGCAAGTATCATTTATGATCCCATAAATATGGCTACATTTTAGTGCATTAAATTTGGGCATAACATGTTCGCTTATGGTGATATGACTTTAGCAGAAGTGTCTATGATATTAGTACTTACCATGACTGCTCATGTTTTAATTGAACAGGCTGAGCTAATGGGAGGTCATATGACTGTATCCAGCAAAGAGCACCATGGATCTACCTTTACATTTATTCTACCTTACAAGGTTTCACCTGTGTGTGATAATTCGGATGACAATGAAGAACTATCTGATATAGACAATCATGATACTTCTTCCGAAGAAAATGATGATGATATAAATTCTGGCTTTTTCCAATTCCAACCACGCACTTTGGGCTCTTTGTTTTCGTCCCACAGTTCTGGAAGAGGCACAAAACTATCAGCAAGCGGTTTTGGGTTTAACACTTCGAATAAGAGTAACGGGTTGCCAGTGAACTCCTATTCTTTCCCTTCCAGTAGCAATACATCGAAAGAGACAGGTTCCGTAGAAGATGCATGTTCAGTAGCTGATGCTGTTGAGACATCTTCCGAGCCTGAGTCTTCGCTGAGACACACCCGAAATTCTGGTAACCCAAGCACGTCCGGTAGAGAGCAAACGAGTAATGGTGTTGTAGATCATCACTTCCATACCCCTTGTTTAACGTCCACTGATGCAAACAGAGATCAAGGTGAAATTACAGAGAAAATAGAAAAAAGTCAGCTGCTGGAACAACCTGATAGAAGTTCTGAGTGCTCTTCTAGCAATGCTGCAAAGACTTTAAAAACCTCACCAAAACCCAAGATCCTCCTTGTAGAAGACAACAAAATACTTGTGATGGTAACACGGTCAATGATGAAGCAGTTGGGTCATGACATAGCTATAGTGAATAATGGAGTAGAAGCTGTGCGTGCTGTTCAACGCGACAGCTATGACCTCATTCTAATGGTATGTTGTTTGATTCTCTTTTGGCGAAGCTTTAGTATGTATCACCGTGGCTTATACCTCACTTAATATCCTACACATGCATGTTTCTTGGTCATGTTACTATCCAATCTATTGCACAGTTAAAATGAGGGTCCTTGAACATCTAAATAAGAAAAGCTTCAGATTTGGGACTTCCACATTCTCAGTCCATAAGTATATATTAGGTTAGATCTTGATCAATCCAGTATCCAGATAAGAAATGTAGCACCACATGACAATGTGCTGTCTTGTCCAATGTTTGCAGCAGATGACGTACCTATAAACAGAAACTTTCTTGTTCTATACATGCATTAACAGCTTAAATTTGGTAACAAGTATTATCCATGGACTCGAATAATGCTAACTTGCACTGGTAAATTTTTTATTTTGTGCAGGATGTGTGCATGCCAGTCATGGATGGTCTTCAAGCCACAAGATTGATACGATCATTTGAGGAATCTGGTAATTGGGACGCAGCAAAGGATGCTGGCATTGATGAAGAGGTGTCTCCTTCACAAGGAAGTGATGAATCCTCCAGGAAGCGGATTCCTATCATTGCAGTAAGAGTCTAAACACTAAATGCATAGCTGTTTATGCAAATGAAAAAAAATATCAGAAAATACTAGGACATTTATGTGGCTAGCCTCCTTGTTTTTTCGTTGTTTCATGCAATCCTTTCTTTGCTGCTTACTGATGAAACTCGTTTACGTTATTGCAGATGACAGCCAATGCATTATCAGAAAGTGCAGAAGAGTGTTATGCAAATGGTATGGACTCTTTTGTATCAAAGCCAGTTACATTCCAAAAGTTAAGAGAGTGTCTTCAAGAGTATCTGCCATGCAATCTTTCCTCATTGTAAATGTATGAAAACTGTACAGTAAAAGAAGAAAAAAAATGAATGTGTTAGGAAATTTTGTAATCAGTGTATCAAGTTACTGTGCAACTAGTTATCTTGTTCAGAATGATCAATGTACATTAATAGTCGGCCTTTTGTTCCTCTACTAGTCCTCATAGCGGCCATCTGAAACTGTTGATGTGGACTTCAACAAAAATGGGAAGGTTTTTTATGAATTCCATTGAAGAGGAAATAAATTACGAGCATCATTATAAGCTCTTCCAAATACATATATATTCACCCCACCAGGATCTGCAATAGTATACTAACTGATGTTGTTTCAAATTTGTTACTTCTGTTCGTGTTGATAATAAAGAATAAACTCCAATCGATCTCTCTAACCGTTTCCCAATTGGACAAACAAGAACCCTTTCACTTTTTGAAACATTTTACAGTAACGTAATGTAAAGTCGCCTAAAAGGCAAAAGCTAGATAGTGCAATATTAATTACGGTAAAAGTTTACCCGCACCGGGTGTTTACACAAAACCAATAGATACATGACATGTGTCTTGCATAAGGACTCTAATCATTTAACCACGATAAATTATATGCATTCTTATCTAATTAAATTAATTAACCATGGCGAGTTAATATAGTTTGGTGTAAACACCCGGTGTGAGTAAGTATTACCACTCATCTTTTTCTTTTCAAAGTATATAGTAGTAGTAAATATTGATGGAATATATTTGAATAATTAGATTTAATATATGGGAAATATATGAAAATCACATCAAAGAAAATCTTTTACAAATTTGATAATGTTATAACTATATTATATTATGGATGTTCGTTTAGTACTCCGTTGTAAATAAGCTTCCTGAAGAAGCTTATCCATATGGGACTCCGCCGTAAAAATGTTTATCTATTTAGTATTCTATTGGAAATAAGCTTCCTGAAGAAGCTTATCACTTCGGTACCCGGTTATGGATAAACATTACCCCCGATAGAAGATTATCCATATCGGGTATAATAAGCTTATCCTTTCAGTATCCGGTTATGGATAAATATTACCCCCGGTAGAAGATTATCCATACCGGGTATAATAAGCTTATCCTTTCAGTATCCGATCATGGATAAATATTACTCCGGTAGAAGATTATCCATACCGGGTATAATAAGCTTATCCTTTCAGTATCCGGTTATGGATAAATATTACCCCGAGTAGAAGATTATCCATACAGGGTATAATAAGCTTATCCTTTCAGTACTCCGTTATGGATAATCATTACCCTAGTAGAAGATTATCTATACTGGGTACAATGAACTTATCCATTCAGTACTCCGTTATGGATAAACATTACTCTCAGTAGAAGATTATCCATATCTGGTATTGTAGCAGCTTACACAGCAGCTTGCAGTAGCAGCTTAATCAACAACTTCCTTTCTTCTATAAATAGAAGAGATTTCAGTTCATTATATACATCAGTTTGAATTCGAATAATATATCAGTTTCTCTCTATACCTGTCTTTACATTACAGTCTTTATTTTATAACACGTTATCAGCACGAGACTCTACCATCTCGAGCAAATACTTTGAAAGTATCTGAGGTACGAACTTTCTTTTTCTATATAATGTCAAATCTTTCTAAACTTGAATTTGTAGCCCTGGATATATCGGGCAAAAGCTACATGTCTTGGGTGCTTGATGCTGAAATTCATCTTGATGCGATGGGTCTGGCAGACACCATCAGTGATAAAAATCAGGCATCAAACCAAGACCGTGCCAAAGCAATGATATTCCTACGCCATCACCTTGATGAAGGCCTGAAAATGGAATATCTTACTGTTAAAGATCCAGTCATACTGTGGAATAATTTGAAAGATAGATATGACCACCTGAAGATGGTCGTTCTTCCACAGGCACGATATGATTGGACTCATCTAAGGCTACAAGATTTTAAATCTATCAGTGAGTATAATTCTGCTATGTTCAGAATTATTTCCCAATTAAAATTATGTGGTGATAATATTACTGATTATGATATGTTGGAGAAAACTTTCACCACTTTTCATGCCTCGAATATGCTCCTGCAGCAGCAATATCGAGAGATGGGATTTAAAAGGTATTCTGAACTTATCTCACATCTTCTTATAGCCGAGCAACATAATGGGCTATTAATGAAAAACCATGAAAGCCGACCTACTAGTTCTTGTCCATTCCCTGAAGTGAATGAGACGAACTTCCACCAAGCTAGACGTGGAAGAGGTCGTGGCCCCAGTCGTGGTCATGGCCGTGGTCGGGGAAGAAACTCTAATCATGGTAATAATAATGCACCAAAGAACCCTCCTCGCCACCAGCAGTGGAAAAGGAAGGAACAAAAGCATGAAGCGGTGCAAGCACCAAATGCAGAGAGTGCATGCTATAGATGTGGAGGAAAAGGGCACTGGTCACGTACCTGTCGTACGCCAAAGCACCTGGTTGAGCTTTATCAAGCCTCCTTAAAGAAGGCAGAGAAAAATGCTGAAGCAAATTTTATCTCTGAAGATAATTTTGACTTCATGCATTTAGATGTAGCTGATTACTTTGCACTCCCAGAAGGAGAAACAAGTCATGTAATCGGTAGTGAATCTGTAGAAATATAAATATTTTAATTTTTGTTGTTTGTAATAGATAGTATGGTTATGTAATTGTTGTACATAAATAAAAGTTATGTTTTGATAATGATGTTTACTATAATATATTTTATTTTGAAGAATATGGATAATCCTCAAATTATGTTTGGATCAAAGACAAATCATGAAGATATTTGTGTTATTGATAGTGGAACAACTCATGCCATATTCAGGGATCAGAAATACTTTTCTTATTTGCATAAGGAAAAAGCAAATGTTTCAACAATTTCTGGTAATATAAGTTTGATTGAAGGCTCCGGAAGAGCCATTATCTTTTTGTCTAAGGGAACAAAACTTATTATAGACAATGCATTATTCTCCTCCAAGTCCCGAAGAAACTTGTTGAGTTTTATAGATATCCGCCGAAATGGGTATCATGTTGAGACAATAAATGAAATGAACATGGAATATCTTTGTATTATAAAGAATATTTCTGGCCAGAGAAGCATTGTAGAAAAGTTACCAACTTTATCTTCTGGCTTATACTATTCAAAAATTAGTACAGTTGAAGCACACTCTATCGTAAACCAGAAGTTTACGGATTCAAATACTTTTGTGCTTTGGCATGGCCGTTTGGGCCATCCTGGATCAATAATGATGAGACGAATTACTGAAAATTCGAGTGGGCATCCATTAAAGAACCTGAAGATTCTTACAAATGACGAATTTTCTTGTGATGCTTGTTATCAAGGCAAAATGATCACTAGACCATCACCAATGAAGGTTGGCATTGAATCCCCTGCTTTTTTAGAGCGTATACATGGGGATATATGTGGACCTATTCACCCACCAAGTGGGTTGTTTAGATATTTTATGGTCCTAATAGATGCATCTTCAAGATGGTCTCAGGTATGCCTACTATCATCTCGCAACCTGGCGTTTGCAAAGCTATTAGCCCAAATAATTCGATTAAGGGCACAATTCCCAGATTATCCTATAAAGGCTATTCGCCTCGATAATGCTGGAGAATTCTCATCTCAAGCTTTTGATGATTATTGTTTATCAGTTGGGATAAAAGTTGAACATCCTGTAGCTTATGTTCATACTCAAAATGGCCTTGCAGAGTCATTTATTAAACGCCTGCAATTGATAGCAAGACCACTACTTATGAAAACAAAATTGCCCACTACTGTTTGGGGCCATGCTATCTTGCATGCAGCATCACTTATCCGTCTCAGACCGACACATTATAATAAATATTCTCCGTCACAATTAGTTTTTGGTCATGAACCAAATATTGCCCATTTACGAATTTTCGGATGTGCTGTATATGTGCCAGTAGCACCACCACAGCGCAGTAAGATGGGACCACAGAGAAGGATAGGAATATATGTTGGGTTTGAATCACCCTCTATTATTCGCTATCTTGAACCATTGACAGGAGATTTATTTACTGCTCGATTTGCAGATTGTCGGTTTGATGAAATAAATTTCCCACAATTAGGGGGAGAGAAAAAGGAAATCAAAAGAGAAATTGTGTGGAAAGTTTCATCATTATCTCACTTTGATCCACGTACCCCTATATGTAATCAGGAGGTCCAGAAGATCATCCATTTACAGAATATAGCAAATCAAATGCCAGACGCATTTACTGATTTGAAAAGGATAACTAAGTCACATATCCCTGCAGAGAATGTGCCTATCCGAATTGATGTTCCAGTAGGACCATCTACTAGCATGAGAGCTAGTGAACCTAAAGCACGCTTGAAGCGTGGTAGGCCTTTGGGTTCTAAGGATCGAAATCCTCGAAAAAGAAAATCGGCAAATGATCAAAATGATACCATGAAGGGATCTCCTGAAGAGACCCAAGATCTAATTAGTTCTGAGATTCCTGAAGAAATCAATGAACCCGAAGCTCATGTAAGTGAAGAACTTTTAATAAGTTCGACCGGTGATGGGATTAATTTAAATCGTTCTGAAATAGTGGTGGATAATATCTTTGCATATAATGTTGCACTTAATATTATGCAAGATAGTGAGGATCTTGAACCTCGATCTGTCGAAGAATGTCGACAAAGATCTGATTGGCCAAAATGGCAAGAGGCAATTCAATCGGAATTGAAGTCACTTGCTAAAAGAGAGGTATTTGGATCAGTAGTCCAAACACCTGTTGGTATAAAATCAGTTGGTCATAAATGGGTTTTTGTGCGAAAAAGGAATGATAAAAATGAAGTTGAAAGATACAAAGCTCGCCTTGTTGCACAAGGATTCTCACAACGACCTGGAGTCGATTTTGATGAAACATATTCACCTGTTATGGATGCCATAACATTTCGATATCTCATCAGTTTAGCACTGCATGAAAAGCTTGAAATACATCTAATGGATGTAGTTACAGCTTATTTGTACGGTTCACTTGATAATGAAATTTATATGAAAATCCCTGAAGGATTTAAAATGCCTGAAGCGAATTCAAAATCTCAGGAAATTTATTCAATTAGATTACAAAGATCTTTATACGGTTTAAAGCAATCCGGGCGCATGTGGTATAATCGCCTTAGTGAATATTTGCTGAAAGAAGGTTACATAAATGATGTTATTTGTCCATGTATTTTTATAAAGAAAATGGCATCAGAATTTGTTATACTTGCTGTTTATGTTGATGACATAAATCTTGTTGGAACTCCAGAAGAGCTCCAAAAGGCAATTGAATATCTTAAGAAAGAATTTGAGATGAAAGATCTTGGAAAGACAAAACTTTGTCTTGGTCTGCAAATTGAACATTTAGCAAACGGGATCTTTATCCATCAATCTGCCTATACAGAAAGAGTCTTAAAACGCTTTTACATGGACAAAGCGCATCCATTGAGTACACCAATGGTTGTTCGATCACTTGAAGTGAATAAGGATTTGTTCCGACCTCCGGAAGAGGACGAGGAACTCCTTGGTCCCGAAGTACCCTATCTCAGTGCAATTGGTGCACTAATGTATCTTGCTAATGCTACAAGGCCTGACATAGCATTTTCGGTTAATTTACTAGCAAGATATAGTTCTTCTCCTACTCTGAGACATTGGAACGGGATTAAGCATATATTGCGCTATTTAAAGGGAACTCTTGATATGGGTTTGTTTTATGCTAACAAAGATAGTGCAGATCTTGTTGGTTATGCAGATGCAGGTTATTTATCTGATCCCCATAAAGCTCGATCTCAAACCGGGTACATATTTACATATGGAGGTACTATCATATCATGGCGCTCCACAAAGCAATCTATTGTTGCTACTTCTTCAAATCACGCTGAAATAATAGCTATTCATGAAGCAAGTAGGGAATGCGTATGGTTGAGATCAATAATTCATTTTATTCGAGAAAAATGTGGTTTGGAATGTGAGAAAAGACCCACAATTTTATACGAAGACAATGCTGCATGCATAGCCCAATTGAAGGGAGGATTTATAAAAGGAGATAGAACGAAGCACATTTCACCAAAATTGTTCTACACGCACGACCTTCAGAAAAATGGTGACATTGATGTGCAACAAATCCGTTCAAGTGATAATCCAGCAGATTTATTCACTAAATCTTTGCCAACTTCAACTTTTGAGAAGATGGTATACAAGATTGGAATGCGGAGACTCAAATATTTGAAACAATGTTTTCATCAGGGGGAGTAAAATACGCGATGCACTATTTTTCCCTTACTAAGGTTTTTTCCCATGGGGTTTTCCTTATAAGGTTTTTAACGAGGCACATTATCTTTTAATGAACATCCAAGGGAGAGTGTTATAAATATATTATATTATGGATGTTCATTTAGTACTCCGTTGTAAATAAGCTTCCTGAAGAAGCTTATCCATATGGGACTCCGCCGTAAAAATATTTATCTATTTAGTACTCTATTGGAAATAAGCTNATACCGGGTATAATAAGCTTATCCTTTCAGTATCCGGTTATGGATAAACATTACCCCCGGTAGAAGATTATCCATACCGGGTATAATAAGCTTATCCTTTCAGTATTCGGTTATGGATAAATATTACCCCCGGTAGAAGATTATCCATACAGGGTATAATAAGCTTATCCTTTCAGTACTCCGTTATGGATAATCATTACCCCTAGTAGAAGATTATCTATACTGGGTACAATGAACTTATCCCTTCAGTACTCCGTTATGGATAAACATTACTCTCAGTAGAAGATTATTCATATTTGGTATTGTAGCAACTTACACAGCATCTTGCAGTAGCAGCTTACACAACAACTTCCTTTTTTCTATAAATAAAAGAGATTTCAGTTCATTATGTACATCAGTTTGAATTCGAATAATATATCAGTTTCTCTCTATACCTGTCTTTACATTACGGTCTTTATTTTATAACAAATAAAATTATAATTAGACAAATAACAACAACTCAAAAAGGAAAGCACGTCAACTTACATTATTTCGTCGTTACTCGAACAAATTCATGCGCGGTCAGAACTTACACCAAATCATACTAGTAGTGCAATTACGGGTGTAATATCGGGTTGGTTCGAATTTTACAATAAATCAAACCAAATTTATTGTCTTGGAATTATTATATCTAAATACCAAACCAAACCAATAAAGCTCAGGTTTTTCAATCTTAATTTTTCTCGGACTTTTGGGTTATTCGGGGTTTATACCGGTAAAATTTTCGTAGAACAAAACATATAATTTATGCTCAAAATATTTTTTTAATCCTAATAAGATACAAGTATATAAGGTATTTTTCAAGAAAATAATACAAAATATAAGAGTCATGGCATTATACTAAAATATTCAACAATAAAGACAATAAATATTTCTAATTAAAAAATCATAATAAAAATAAATATAAATCAAATGTACTAAGTCATGCTAAAATAAGTACACGAATAAGAGAGTGCCTATTAATTACATGACTACACGCTAAAGAAAAAATAAAAATAGGTTATGCATTTTTATCTAAATTATTGCAAAACAAAAATAGATATTCAATAAATTGCCATTCGTAGTATTGAATTGGATATTTTTTGTTAGCATTGCTATTGATTTGATTTTGGTTTGTGCTTTTGTTAGCATTACTTACTGATATTAATGCTATAAAAGCTATTGAAACATTCAAAGGTTTTAAGTCCAACCTTGAAATAATACCTTAAAAGATAAAATTATGAAAATATTTATAAATTACATCACAATAAATATATTTATATATTAAATATATCTAAAAAATTACATATGTAATGTCGGGATGGTTTGGTTTCGGTTTCAATTATGCTCGGGTTCTTTAGTTAAAATCAAACCAAATTAATTATGCTCGAGTTTTTTTCCAACACCAAATCAAATCAAACCAAACCATAGTTGATTTTTTTTCTCGGTTTAACTTGAATTATCGAATTGGTGCAGTTTGTTGGTTTTCTTTATACGCCCCTAAGTAGAGGTATCAATGGATATTTAAAAACCAGCTAAACCGACCGTACCGTACCAAATCGATTTTTAGGTTTCTTTTTAAGAAACCATAGGTTTTTATATAAATCTATAACCGCATCAACAATTAGGGTAAGTTTTTTATTAATAAACTGAAAAAATACCAAACCGTACCGAATAAATTTACATGTGAAAAATATACTTATCTAGTAAGTTTAAAAATAATAATTCATTAAATTTTTCTTTGGGCTTTGGAATTATGAAAACTATTACAAGTCAACAAGTAATTAAGCTCAAAATACTAATTCCTAAATCCTATTATGCTACTTCTACTTAAACTGAATTATTTCAAGTATCTTTATTAGCAAGACACAAAGTAGTCTAGTGACTATGAGTAGCAAACTACAGTGCATTGAATATGTTTCCTTTCACTCGTGTGATTTATATTTTCTTTGCTTTTGTTTAGTTTCTTTTACGTTGTTGTACAATAGTTGATGAATCTATACCAATATTATCAAAGACGAAAAGCGCAAAAAAGCGCTAAGGTCCGTTGGGGCTAAAAGCGCAAAGCGAAAATAAAGCGTGAGTTTTAATGAAAAAAGGCAAAACTAGAGAAAAAGTAAAAATATGTATATGTAGTCCAAAATTAATAATTATAAGCATGAATAACAAATATATGGACAACAAAATTAGAAAAAATTACGAAAAAATAAAATATCAATTGTTTAATGTCGTATTTTCATGATTACACTCATTGGCAAGGAATAGTATGCCTTAGAGCCTTGATGCGATACTAAAGCGCCCACAAAGCGAGGCAAAGCGCTCAACATATTTTAAGCCTCGCTTCAGGGCTTAAGCGCGCCTTTGACAACACTGATCTATACTCTAGCAATCTTTCATTTTTTTTTAATTCATCACCCTTTAAACAATAAAAATATCTAGAGAGTTTTCTATGTTCGTAAAATAATGTATGTTATTGCATTCTATTTCTATTGATGAATTTTACATGACATTAAAAAATAAAACCAAAAAGTAACTGAACCGAACCGATACCGAGGAGAAACCGACGTGATTGAAACAATTTCGAAAAGTCTAATTTTAATTATATATGATAAAATAACTGGAAAATTAGTATAGTATAAATTTTATAAAATAACCTGTCCCTAAGTGCAATTAGTGCTACTTGTGCCTCGTGTAGATTCCTTTTCCTTGTTAGTGCATTATAAAAGTTTTATTCGTTGCTCCTCGTATATATCTAGCACATAAAATATTCGTCACTCTTCTTTCAACTCGATACTCGTCAGCTTCACACCACATTCTCCAATCTCTAATACAACCGGTATGGTACGTCGTTTGCACGTTGAATATCTTAATTTTTGTACATATCGATCTAATGCCTTTTTTGTTCCGATAGCCATATAGTTTTATTTTGGTTATGTTATTGAAGTATTATACATGAATTATATTTAATCCCTTGGTTGAATGTGCAGCTATTTAGGCTAATTCTTTTATATATTTATTTAATCATATATATATATCTAAAACCAATTATTATTATTATATTTTGATTTAGGGGTGTACATGGACCGGGTTGGTTCGGTTTTTATCAAATCCAAACCAAAACAATTATATCGGTTTGGATTAGTTCGATTTTGTCGGGTTTTTTGGGTTTTCGGGTTTTTTTGTTACATGAATATTATTTCAATCTTACGTTCTTAAAATTATAGATAAAGCTTTGATAAGTGAATATATGTTTAGTAATATGAAAAAAATTGACAAACATATGATCTATTAAAATATTCTAATGGGAGAAATTTTTTAGTAACACATAATAGTTATTTTCTTAGTCATCTAACAATAATTTTTCGTTAATTTACGCTTTCAAGGTTAATACATGAGAGTATCCCAAATATTTCTACATTTTCTAAAGAAAAATCACTACAAAGTGTTAAAAATATAAATAAAATTTATATATTTATTATATGTCGGTTTGGTTTGGGTTTTTTTACTCAATACCAAACCAAACCTAGTCGGACTTTTTAATCGGTTTGGTTTGATTTTTCGGTTTGGTGCGATTTTCCGGTTCGGTTGAACACCCCTACTTTGACTTAATGTTGTCTCAACAGAACTTTAATCCGATGCATTTGAAGTCCTCTCAGGCAAAAAGCTATGCGTACAACGGTACAAGGCATACACATCTCGCTGTAATTTTCTAGAGTTAGATTGTTTAGATGGTAAGTTAATATTGGATAATTGGTAATTAAAGTCATCAATTATTTTTGTCCTTTAAAATCACTTTACTTTATCTAATTAGCTTTAATGGGCTTCTTACGGATTTTGTATTTTTCGATGAGATTTAATAATGTAGCAAGTTTTATTTAAAGAAAAAAAAATTAGTTAAAACACTTAGGCACCGTTCGTCCATATTTTTTATTTCGGTCAAAAATGTGTTTGTCCATAAAATTTTGCAAGTTTTATTTTATTGGAAAATTTTAAGAATGAGTTTTTCAAAAGACCACTTTTTCAAAATATTCGAAAAAACCTTTTTTCCCCACTCACAAATCTACAATATTTTTTCAAATGAAATGCATGTCCAAATATAATTTCAAATTTCAAATATACCATTTTTTAACTTAACTTCAAATATTAATTTTTCAAAAAATTTATAATTTTTATGTCCAAAATCCTACTAATTAAGAACCTGAACAAATTTAGAATCCAATTTACCCAACCCTAAATCGATCCACCAAATACCTGACCGTATTTATTCCTCTAAAAAAAGCCTAAACAGTCATATTTTTGCTCAATGTCGCCTTCACATTTCGTTCACTGGTTTACAACATTTCATATATAGAATGTTGTTTTGAACTTTTGATCAATACTAAGTGAATCAATGTAATGTTGCTTTTAATGTGAAGTTTGAGAAGTGAATAATTAATTATTAGCTCACCTTTTTCCTGTAATTGTTATTGGTTACATGTACGTTTATAATTACTTGAATTTTCCTGGACTCTCCTTCACTTGAGTGTCCTTTACGGCGGAAACTTTTCAAGGTTGACCCCTATTTTTCCGTGATCAAGAAGATTGTTTGAATTATTCACTACTAGAAATTCGTTAATTAGCAATAATAAAAAGCGACCAACGTTGGTTTAGTTAGGCATATTACCGACCAAAACGCGTCCAAACAGGTTTGGTCGCTATTTTAGTGGTCGCTTTAGTATACCGATTAAGATTGATTGCAAAGGTAAAAGGATCAACTGTACAATTTAAAGCACATACCGATCAATTTCGGTCGGTAGTATATTTTAATAATTTAATTTTAGCGATCAAAGTTGGTCGGTGTATTTAAATTATATTATTTTATTAATTATTAAAATTAAAAATTAGCGACCAAAGTTGGTTGGTAAAGTAATAT
>MU702073.1:2390-20260 GCA_026770625.1 Nicotiana glauca | reverse complement strand
ATATATATATATATATATATATATATATATATATATATATATATATATATATATATATATATATATATATATATATAAAGTTTAACCATATCGACTAAAGTTGGTCGGTAAAGTAGAAATTTGGGTAATCCTTTTTAATTTTTTATAAAAAAATTAAGCGACCAACCTTGGTCGCTGATCAACAGAAAATTATTTTTTAATTAGATACCGATTAACTTTGGTTGGTTTTCTGGATTTTAATTTTGGCATAAAATACCTGTTTTGGCAGCTACACCGCTTACCAACATACCAAAACCCTAAATAACAACAACAACAACAACACAACAACAACAACAACAACAACAACAATAACAACACAATTCAATAAATACGTTAAAACTAACAAATTAAAGTTCAATAGAACTAAAAAAATCCAAAACCAAGTTAATACTCATTACAACTAGTTCAGAACTGGTTCTATTTGTCTAGTTCAAAATATATACAAGTCAAATAGTGTTTTGTACAACATCATCATCACCGTATGATGAACTTTCATTTAAAAGACGGTGTCGAGAAGGGTCTTGTGGAGGATGTGAAGAACGACCACGGAGAGGACAGGAGGAACAATCACGGGGAGGACGGAAGGAACACTCACGTTCAAGTCGAGCTCTGGCAATGACTCACGAGACCGGGGCAACGAAAAGCTCCAGTAAATAGGAGAGTTCTGATATGAGCTTGAATGCCAAGGAATTGAGCTCTCTAACCTTTTCTCTTTCCTTGGCCGCTTCTAGCTCGGATGTGAGTTTTGTCACAGTCTCCTGCATAGCGGAGCGGATCTCCCTATTAAGTTGCTCGCCTTGCGAGGAAGTCCCTATTCCTTGCATTCCACACTTATAGCGATGGATCTTTTTAGTAGGAAGCCCGTATCCCTTCCCCCATTTTGGACCGCCAGTAGACTCTATCCATATTCTTTCAGCATCCTTGTTTGAAGGTTGGGCTGACTCGCCCGATTTACCAGCCGTCTGAGTGCGGATGAATTTCTCCACGTTAGTTTGGTAGCAACCCTATACGAAAATTTAAATTAAATTAGTGTTTCAAAATTTATATAAAAGTAAATAAAAATACTTAAAGAAAAGTGAAATCTTACATATACAGTCGAGGCCCGATCCTCGACCTACCTTCTGTGATCCATCTCTTTCTTCTTCTTTACAATATGTGTCTCCTTGAATATCTCATCATGGTTCATTGGATGCTCCAACTTGTTTTCCTGAAATTAAATTAATTTAGTTAATAAACTGAATATATATACTTTGAAAATTAAAATAATTTAAGCAATTATGTACCAATCTTCTTTTTATTTTCCCTAGGCTGACCGCACCTCTAGTGTGCAAGGAGCCTCCCTTCTCAGATGCACGAGCTTTCTTTCCTATTTTGCTATTCTCTAAGAACTTTGCGGTAATCCATTGACTTTGCAGATCATCCCATAAATTTTAAAGTAACCAGTCAGGCTTCTTGTTCTTCTTTGTAGCTTCGGAGAAAGTATGCGACAATCGCTTGCGAGCTTTGTAATGAAAATTTGCAGCCACTTTTGCGCTACAGCGGTGTTCCCATACACACGTGCTTTGTATTTCAAAAGTTAAATATATATGAAAATATCATAAATACAAATTATTAAACTGTTTAAAAGAATATTTATACCTTAAATTGATTGAAAATTTGCTCCTTCAGCGAGAATGGAAAATCAGTCCAAGTCGCATATGGGTCATCATAAAGATTTCTGATGGCTTTGGTGGTTATCCTTGTAGTCTTATTACTCGGGATGAACCTACAATTTAACAATAAGAACACATTAATATCTTAGTAAAAACTTTATAAAAGAATAAACGCAAAAATAACTCAAAAATAAAAACATTATTTATGTGCCTTACATACTCAGTATATTATTCGTACTGACGTCCCATTTTGCCTGGGGACGCAGCATTTCATAGCCGCAGGTCCCGACAGAGAGGTCGAGAGCCCTCCAATTAGGCTATCAGCTTAGTGTAAGATGTTGGTGCGCTCCATTTGCTTTGGAGTTACTTGTTTGGTTAGTATGAGTTAGATGTGTATTGTTTGGTATAGCGGGACTCTGTCCCGACCTTTATGATATTACGTATTCTTAGAGTCTTGTAGACAGATATCATGTATACAGATACTTGTATGGCCTTGTCGGCCTATTTCTTGAGTATATAAAGGATCATGTCGGTCTTATAGGCACGTGCGTCATATGTATAAGTTTTGATTACATGTTGGATCGTCCAATGACGAGTATTTCTCCATATTTTATTGTACTTCTCTCACGACAACCTCTCTGGCTCATTTATTTATGATAGTATGATACAACAGATACGTTACGTAGGTAATCGGTTGAGTAAGGTACCGGGTGCTCGTTGCGACACATCGGTTTGGGTCATGACAACAATAGACAGTATTAGACCCCAAACGTGTAGGCAATATCAAAACTAGGGCTGTAGTCAAAGCTGTCTTGAGCTTCTGAAAGCTTGCCTCAAACTCTTCTGTCCACTGGAACGGAGCACCCTTCTGGGTCATCCTGACCATAGGCGCTGCAATAGATGAAAACCCTTCAACAAATCGACGGTAATAACCCGCCAAGCCAAGAAAAAGCTGAGGATGGTCTGGGCCAACTCTGAACTGCTTACACTTTCTTCGGATCCACCTTTATCCCCTCACTCAACACCACGTGACCCAAGAATGCCACGGAATCCAACCAAAACTCACATTTCGAGAACTTTGCATATAACTTCTTTTCTCTCAAAGTCTGAAGTACTATCCTCAGGTGCTGGTCATGATCTTCCCGACTCCGGGAGTATACCAGAATATCATCAATAAGGAAAATGAAGAAGAGTCAAGATATGGCCGGAATACACTATGCATCAAATGCATGAAGGATAGTGGGGGCATTGGTCAGCCTAAATGACATAACAAGGAACTCATAATGACAATATCGAGTCTTGAAAGCAGTCTTCGGGATAAAGGTTCTTCACTGTAACCTTGTTCAACTGGCGATAATCAATGCACATACGCATAGAACCTTCCTTTTTCTTCACAAACAAGACAGGAGCACCCCCAAGGTGATACACTGAGCGGACTAAAACCCTTATCAAGCAATTCACAATATGCTAAGGGAAAAAAGCCCAAGCGAAAACAAATCGAAAAATATGAAAATCCCAAAATTAGCAAAACTCGAGCCCCGGTCCCACTTCTTGAAACTCAAAAATTTTCACATCAACGGATTCCTTATCTTTCCACGAGTCCATACATATCAAAAACTCTCAAATCTGACATCAAATGGCCTTTTAAAATCCCAATTTAAAAATATCAAAATCCCAAGCCCTAGTTCTTCCACTTTTAGTTAAATTTCCATGAATTTCTAGGTTAATTTCACAATATAATCACGTTTTTGGTTCATAGAACTTACCTCCAATCAATCCTCCTCGAATCTCTCTTCAATTTCTCCCAAAGAGCTCTCAAAATACTCAACAATGGAGGAAAAATGACTAAAACTCACGGATGAAATGTTTATAAACTCACTGCCCAGCTTCTGCAGTTCCTTCTATGCGATCGCGACCAAGGTACCGCGATCGCGAAGCACAAAAACCCGTCCTCTTAAAATAACTCTACGCGAACGCGATTAGAGCCCTGCGAACGCGATGTTGTCTATTCTCAAAGCTATGCAAATGCGTCACATTATACGCGAACGCGAAGGGCAATAACACAGGACCCCCAAACTCTTATACGCGAATGCGAAATACCTTGTGCGAACGAAGAACCACCAACTATTACTCCGCGATCGCGAACCCTCAAACGCGAACACAGAGAACAGAATTCTTGCCTCCCAAATTGCTTCTACGCGATCGCGACACCACACCCGCGATCGCGAAGCACAACACTCTGCAACATCAAGACAGCAAAATCTGCAACTCCAAAATGCCAAGATTGGTCCGGTCGACCACATGAAACTCACCCGAGGCCCCCGGGACATCAATCAAAAGCACCAACACATCCTAAAACATTATCCAAACTTGTTCCAATAATCAAAACATCTCAAACAACACTAAAACCATCAATTCTCATCAAATTTAAGCCTAAGTTCTTCAAAAACTTTCGAAACACGCATTCGATAAAAAACCTAACCAAATCACCTCCGAATGGCCTGAAATTTTACACACACATCCAAAATCACCTAACGAAGCTACTGCAAATCTCGGAATACCATTCCAACCCTCGAATCAAAATCTCACCTACCAACCGGTAATCGCCAAAATATTAACTTCGCCAAAACAAGCTAATTTCTACACCAGACCTCCAAAACCATTTTTGATCACACTCCTAAGTCACAAATCATCTCTCGAAGCTAACCGAATCACTGAAAAACACATCCGATCCCTCTAACACATAAGTCCATATCCAGTTGACTTTTCCAAACCAAACCTTCCTTAAAGAGACTAAGTGTCTCATTTCCTACCAAAACCTCTCCAAACCAACTCAATCACATAAGATACGAATAATGAAGCATAAAGAAGCTGAAAATGGGGAGAACGAAGTGATAACCCATAGACGATGGGTCGGGTCGTCACATCCTCCCCAACTAAAACAAACGTTCATCCTCAAACATGCCCAGAGTTGTTACAAAAGCCAACCAATCGCTGAATAACCTTACCATGCATATACCCGGGGGTGATCCCACGTCACCCTATCTCATATAGGTCCGATAACACACTGCAATTGAAATTTCACTACCCAATCTAGCCCATAAACCTTAAAACCACATTTCACTTTCCGAAATCATACACAAGATCAGAACCTCACATCTATATTCAGAATAAGCTCGAACCAGCTGTAATAACCCATACCTGCAACCTCAGGTGCAATTATATGATATACCACATAACTCAAACACTCGAAACGATAACTTCTATTTACAGCAGCTGCACATAACAACCGAATATCGATAGGAAACCTCTTATTAACTAAAGTTTCATTCCAACACTTTTACATATGCTGCAACTGATAACTAAAACACGCAGTAAGCTATCACCATTTCTCAAATCAACCATTCATGAAGCCACTTCCTTTTTAGCTAATAGCACAATAGATTTCCGAGACGAACCTCGATATTATCCTTCCAACAAGCTGAAATCAAATCCGTTCATATTCATTAATGATCCCAACGATCACCTCGAATCCAACACACCACTCTGGTGACACGACTCATCAATACAGGCCTAAGCCACAACTTGCATAATACGCGCACCAATAAGAAACGGTCTGAACATACTCAAATCATGAAAATGACCCAAACGAAAGAGCTGTACCTCAAGCTCATCAGTACCATCACAACACAAGGATGAGAAAATATACACATGAATCTACCCGGAAAGGTCATATTTCCACGTAGCCTCGCTACTATGCGCGATCCTATCCAAACACTACTCCACATGAAACACCTCAAGTCAGTATGCTCAAAATCGACAACTACACATAATTTGATGTCTAGAACCAAAGAAAATTTTACACCCACGGTGAAACAAATAACATATACCACGCAACCCGATAGGATATAACCGATATGCCATTCACTGAGCAACGCTCAATTACTCTTCCCGCTTGAATTCCACTAAGAGACTCCAACTGAACCGCACCATATGTGCCTATAACCAACAAATCATAACACCTCGCAACACAGAAAGGTAACTCATAGATCTTCCCAGATCACTGATAAGCTCAACAATGGTCGAATCAATACCTCCCTCAACAATGCCATTCAGAGCCAACCAAGCCGACTCAAGATAGAACACTCACCCACATTGGCATGCCAACGAACTCCTTATCAAGGAAATCTGAAGCTGATCCTTCCACCTCTATAACTTTGTCGGTGCCATACAATATGATACAAGGTACAAAATCAATACCGAAATCAACAACCTTTCCCGACGACATGCCCAACCACAAGAAACACATCTGAGAAGTCCCTCACCACCGGGACTGAATCAATATGAGGAGCCTCGACACTGGCACTCATCACAAGACCCCAAATAAGAAGGGTAATCCTTCCCAGCCGTCTGCTGGGTCTTCAAAATATAAAAATTCCCAACAGGACATAATCCGTCGAACATCGCCACTCAATCCGTGGCATTTCCCGACATAGCCAACATGGCCGTCTTATCGCAATAGTCCTGAATAGAACAACATGGAAACAACCAGTCTGAACCCAATATCACATCCAAGATCTAATATCCCAAGCAACAAAAGGTCCGCTCGGGTCTCCAAACCCCGATAGTCACTAAACAGTGCCAATGCACACGATCTACGACCATAACATAACCCGGATATGAGAAATTTTGATCTCTAATTCCATGTAGCACACAAATCACCATACCTAATTCCAAATTCCGCCATCCGAATACATATCACACCTCAAGTACCCAGTCATTCCACAAAAGATATTCTAAAATTCCCATGTGCCATCAAGTAACTCGAATATCAGCAGTCGATCTAACAAGAAAGCGCCGCAGTACTACCAAAGTACTATTAACTTAATCATATTGACTTTTCTAAAACATATACCCCTGTCAAATCACCATGATTAGCAATACCATTCCCTTAATCATTCGAAGATCATTCACCCTGATCATCTGAAGCTCATTTCTCTAATCACTTAAAACTGCCCGTGCTGCCTAAGATTTTTTTTATGACTTTCCATTCAGAGCTGAACCATAACCTTACACATGCAAATAGAAATCCTCCACAACATATCGCATATACCATACCATCCTAGGATAATATGAGAACTTCATCTCCCTTCCGAGCCACAAACATCTACGTACTCAACTAGTCAAGAACTTCCCATTGGTACCACCTAGAAGAAAATCACTATACATCCTATGCTCCGCATGCCCATAGAAAATTTACATCTCCAAACGATGGTAAAGACCACCAAGGACTCCCCGAGTTCCCTTTGCACAAATCAGACCTCCCAGGACGGAATCCTTCTAACTCGACCAAGCTACTCAAGCCATCAAAACCTAAGAGCATTGCCGCGAAATACTTGTACGAATTCATTACCTTGAACACACACAAAGATTTAATCATATCCTTACTATACCGATCCGGTCTACTATCAAGCTACTCCATCCATCTAAATTCTTTCTGATTCATCTTCAACTTAGTATTCCTTCTTGTTGTAGCACCTCAATTCCTTAGCCCAAGGCCTAGCACGCGAGACCCAATCATAAAACCACGCTGCCCAAAACCCATAAACCGCTGAATACTCCCTTAAATATTCCCCGAAACACCACATTCCAGATTACTTTATTCTGCAGAACTTCCTGTAAATCTAAATCCATTACCTTTACTTTCCTGATACTGATACATAGAACCCCATATTTAACATAGAAATACCACAAATCTGAACCTCTTCCAATGAAAACACAGTTTCTAACCACACATACAACTTTAAAATACCCGATTGTTCCCTGTAGAATCTTGAACATATTAGAGCCATCCTCACAAGTCATTCACTCTTATCCAAACTGCAACTTACCTGACCTAACGAACAGAACCACCCGTGCCTCATTGGCACTCCGATACCGCAAAATGAAATCCTCATCCCAATACAACCAAGCAACTTCATGCTCTATGCGCCGAGCATTCTTTACCAACAACATTCTAGACATTCCGTGATTCTCATATCCTATGAAGCATAATATAACCTTTGTCAAAATTTTCCTTTACTCTAGCCATAGCTAATTCATCCGCACGCCCCAAACTGGAACCAACATAGCACCTAACCGGGCAACTGACTGCTCATAGCAGACTTCCCCTCTTGGCTCGAAGCCATAGATCAAGATACACTCAATAACTCATAACACTTATACTCTATTGATGCCATAATACCATAGTAAGATTAAACTCAAATCCTTTGTAAGCTCATGTAAATAAAAATCATCTAGTACTTTAAATCTTCAGCAAATCTCGCAACAGTTAAGCCCACTCTCTTAACGACCCAAAATTCAAATTTCAACACTTACATTTCACTTACACATGGGATCTTCTAACAGTCACATAAGGGTCACACAACTCCAAAATTTTCGCAGGAGATACCCCACCCGATTTGCCTTCAATTAACATTTCAGTATACTTTCCACCGTCATAAACTGTACGCAGTCACTTAGTCTTCCTGAGTCTGAACTCGTACCACACAAAATTTTACTTCACTCTCAACTGGGAAACATGAAAAAATCCTTCATACGCCCATCACTCGGGGCTACACCTCAAATCAAGATGGAATTCCAGCACTTAATAATTCTTCTATTCTTCATCAGACCTTTCTCGTTACTCCCACATCATATAGATATATCTCGCCGTACTAACATACTCATCACATAGCCACAGTCATCACTTCCATTAACGGGGACACTACCGAACATAAAAGTTCAAAATACTTGCTCACACAATCAGCACCTCGGTGTTCAAGCCATATGCAACGATCCGACATCAAGTCCTCCAGACTGACCCAACATCAACTCACAGAGATCGCATCTCGCCCCTCAATCGGGAATCACAAGCCATCAAGGCACATCTGGTACTGAGCGCTCATGCGCGCATGCAAACACATGGAAGAAATTTCAAGAGTTACTTTTCAAGCTGAATCAAGGATGCACGATAAGAATTTAAGAATGTGAAGTTTTCCTAATGGTTCTGTAGCCTCTCAAGGATAAATATAGACGTCTGCGTACCAATCCGCGAGACTCTACTAAACCTTCTCATGACTTGTGAGACCTAGTAACCTAGGGTATGATACTAACTTGTTACGACCCAAGCCCCACTCCGGTCATGATGGCGCCTCTCGTGAAGACAAGACCAGCCAAACCATTACCGAACACCTCTTTTAAGAAATTAAACAATTCATAATCAGTTTAAATATGATTTAATGACATTAATTAGCAGAAGTACAACCCAACACAACCCTAATCCGGGTGTCACAAGTCACGAGCATCTATTAGAGTGTAAATACAACTACAAGGCCTAAAAGTACATAAAACAGGAATAATGAACAAAAGGGAGAAAAACAATGCTGCGAATGCTGGCAGTCACCTCGCTAAACCCTATATCTCAGCCTCCGATCAGCCAAAACCCGCTACCAGGTGAATGAATACCGACATCTACACACGAGGTGCAGGGAGTAAAGCAAGTACTCCAACTCAGTGAGTAATAAAGGTAAATAATAACTGAGCAGTAAGAAATCACGCAAGGCAAACCATCATATTGTATAGAGTAGTGTAAAACTTTTTGAGAAAAACAATGAAGCTGTGAAATCTTTAGAAATATCTTAACTCAGTTTAATCCTATTTTGAAAATGACTTATTCAATGATTATGCAGTGATTGCAAAACAGTTAGTGCCAATTAGCACAGAAAATCCGCCCCTCTGGCACAAATACCACGGTATAACAGGTAAAATGACAAGTAAATATGAAAGATGAACACATAAAATTTCACCCCTCGGGCAATATCTCAAAACAGTACCATCCCCTCGGGCTACCTCACAATCACTCGTATCAGCCCCTCGGGCTCACTCTCAGAATAACATCAGCCCCTCGAACTACCTCACAGTCACTCGTATCAGCCCCTCGGGCTCACTCTTAGAACAATGGGTACCCGCGCTCACTGTGGGTGTGCAGACTCCGGAGGGGCCCCTTACGGACCAAGCGCTATATCAAGCCACCTCGTGGTATCATCACTCGGCACTCGGCCTCACATCACTCAAGTCACCTCGTGGCATATAAATGTATCTTAGGCCCTCGGCCTCATATCACTCAGCATATCCTCATATATGGCCCTCGGCCTCACTCAGTCCGAAAATCATCACAAGCCCCTCGGGCATTAGTAAAATAGTAGTTCTCAGCCCAAAACATCATTTAGAAATATCATTTAAGTTTCAAATCTGAGTAAAAGTGGCTGAGTTTGTAAAACAGTAGATATCAACAGGACCGAGTTCAAGTAATGAATCAAAATAGTGATAAAAATCCCTGAAGGGTTCAAATAATTGGCACGAAGCCCAAATATGGCAATCATCCCAAATTATGCCGATAACAAATAAGTTTCAGTCAAATACGCGATGAAAACATCAATCGGGATGGACCAAGTCACAATCCCCAGTAGTAAAAGATGCCACGCTCATCATCTAGTGCGTCTCACCTCAATATAGCACTACGATGTGAAATCCGGGGTTTCAAACCCCCAAGATATCATTTACAATCATTACTCACCTCGAACCGGCAAAATCTCTAGCTCGCGATGCCTTTGCCCCTCAATTGGCCTCCACGTATATCGAATCTATCCGAAATTAGAACGAATACATCACAATATGCTAAGGGAACAAATCCCAAACAAAAACAAATCGAAAAATATCAAAAATCCAGAAATTAGCAAAACCCGAGCCCCATGCCCACTTCTCGAAACTCAGAAATTTTCACATCAACGAATTCCTTATCCTTCCACTAGTCCATAGATATCAAAAACTCTCATATCCGACCTCAAATGGCCTTTCAAATCCTAATAAAAATCACAAAATCCCAAGCCCTAGTTCTTCCACTTTTAGTTAAATTTCCATGAATTTCTAGGTTAATTTCACAATGTAATCACGCTTTCGGTTCATAGAACGTACCTCCAATCAATCCTCCTCGAATCCCTCTTCAATGTCTCCCAAAGAACTCTTAAAATACTCAACAATGGTGGAAAAATGACTAAAACTCGCGGATGAAATGTTTATAAACTCACTACCCAGCTCCTGCAATTCCTTCTACGCGATCGCGACCAAGGTCCCGCGATCCCGAAGCACAAAAACCCGACCTCTCAAAATAACTCTACGCGAATGCGATGTTGTCCATTCTCAAAGCTATGCGAACGCATCACATTACACGTGAACGTGAAGGGCAATAGCACATGACCCCCAAACTCTTATACGCGAACGTGAAGCACCACCAACTATTACTCCGCGATCGCGAACACTCAAATGCGAATGCAGAGAACAGAATTCCTGCCTCCCAAATTGCTTCTATGCGATCGCGACACCACACCCGCGATCGCGAAGCACAACACTCTGCAACATCAAGACAACAGAATCTGCAACTCCAAAATGCCAAGATTGGTCCGGTCGACAACCCGAAACTTACCCGAGGCCCCCGGGTCCCCAACCAAAAGCACCAACATATCCTAAAACATCATCCAAACTTGTTCCAATCATCAAAAAAGCACAAAAAACACTAAAACCATCAATTCTCATCGAATTCAAGCCTAAGTTCTTCAAAAACTTCCGAAACACTCATTCGATAAAAAACCTAACCAAATCACTTCCGAATGGCCTAAAATTTTACACACACATCCCAAATAACCTAACAAAGCTATTGCAACTCTCGGAATACCATTCCGACCCTCGGATCAAAAATCTCACCTACCAACCGGAAATTGCCAAAATACTAACTTCGCCAAAACAAGCTAATTTCTACACCGGACCTCCAAAACTATTTCTGATCACACTCCTAAGTCAGAAATTATCTCCCGAAGCTAACCGAATCACCGAAAAACACATCCCAGCCCTCTAACATATAAGTCCACATCCGGTTGACTTTTCCAAACCAAACCTTCCTTAAAGAGACTAAGTGTCTCATTTCCTACTAAAACCTCTCCAAACCAACTCGGTCACATAAGATATGGATAATGAAGCATAAAGAAGCTGAAAATGGGGAGAATGGAGCAGTAACCCATGAGATGACGTGTCGGGTCGTCACACAGCTGGAAACATATCAGAGAAATCCCGTACTACCGGGACTAAATCAACTGTAGGGGTATCAATACTTGACATCTCTCACATAAGCTAGATACGCATCACACCCCCTCTTTACCACTTGTTGAGCCTTAAGGAAAGAAATAACTCTACTGGGAGTGTGATCTAAAGCATGCCTCCACTCAAATCGTGGTACACCTGGCATAGCCAGCGTCACGGTTTTGGTATGACAATGAAGAATAGCATAATGGGGCGACAACCAGTCCATGCCCAAGATAACATCAAAATCTACCATGCTGAGCAACAATAAATTGGCTCTGGTCTCAAAACCACTAAGAGCAACCAAACACGGCCGATAAACGCGATCCGCAATAAGAGAATCTCCCATAAAAGTATAAACATAAACATGGGAACTCAAAGAATCGCGAGCTACATTCAAATGCCGGACAAAATAAGAAGACACATAAAAATAGGTAGAGCCTAGATCGAATAAAACCGTTGCATCCCTATGACAAACAAGGACAATACATGTGATGACAGAATTGAAGGCGACAACCACGGTATGGGCAGGAAGGGCATAATATCTGTCCTGGCCTCCCCCTCTAGGGCGACCTCTACCTCCCCAACCTCCACCTCTAGCTAGCTGAGCAGGTGGGGTAGCAACTGGTGCTGTAATCATAGCCTGCGAACTCTGCGAGGCACGCTGTGGATGAGAAGTCTGTGGAGGTTCATCCCTCCTAAGTCTGGGGAAATCCCTCACCATATGGCATATGTCACCACACTCAAAACAAGCTCTGGGAGGAAATGATGGCTGTGACTGGCTTGGGCCAGGTCTGCTGGACTGGCCACTAAAATCACCTCGCGCAGGAGGCGCACTGGATACTAGAGGTGCATAATAAGGCTCATGAGGCCTAGTAGGAGCTGGAATACCACTGGTTGCTGGAAGATATGAATGAACGGGCGACTCATATAGACCCTACCATGACGACCTGCAGTTGGGGCACGTGCACCAGAATAATGGTCCGACTCTCGAGACCTCTTGGCCTTCCTCTCCTCTCTGTACCGAGCATACATACCCTCTATCCTCCTAGCAATACTCACTACCTGCTAATAAGAAATATCCATCCCCAACACACGAGCCATGCTATACCTGATGCTTGGAATGAGTCCCTTAATAAACCTGCGAACCCTCTCACGGAAAGTAGAAACCAAAGCTGGTGCATGTCTAGCCAAGCTACTGTAACAGACAACATACTCCGAGATAGTCATAGTACCCTGGCGCAAATGCTAAAACTCTGTCCGCCATGCGTCCCTGAGGCTTTGAGGAACATACTCTCTCAGGAACATGTATGAAAACTGAGTTCAAGTCAGGGAAGTTGCCTCATCCAGACTGTCTAACTCATAAGTACGCTACCACTCATAGGCGACTCCTCGAAGTTGGAAAGTAGTGAGGGAAACCCCACTCGATCCTGATATACCCATGGTACGGAGGGTAGTACTCATCTAGAAATTCCAGAGCATTATATGATGCTAGACCACTAAATACAAGAGGCTTGTACTTCTTGAACCTTTCAAGCCTCCGATGCTCATCCTCGAATACCTCTACCTTGTCCTCGAGATGATCTGGGCCTACGAGCTGCATAGGAATAATATCTGGAACATGATCAACATGCACTCACTGCTCAGGAGTACGGGCGGTGGGATTCTGTGCTCCCCCTCCGGCTTGGGATGTGACTGCAGCAAGAGCAAGAAATCCTGCCTGAGCTAGAGCAGTGTACATGCTTATGAACTGTGCAAGAGTCTCTTGAAGTGCTGGAGTAGTAGTAGCAGTAGGCGTATCAGGTGTATGGGCTCTGGCGGGAGCTGCTGGTGGCTCTTCGGTGGTAGCTCGCGCGGGTGCTCTAGCTACACCGTGTGTGCGTCCTCGGCCTCTACCCCGACCCCAACCTCTAACGCCTCCAGTAGGGGTCACATGTGCCTGATCATCTCTGGTAGCACGTGTCCGCACCATCTGTGAGAGAATAGAAGATAGAAGTTTAGAATTGTGATATCTAAAATCTCGCACGACAAGGAAATCAAATAAAGTGGAATTTTCCTAACAGTTACATATCCTCTCATAGATAAGTACAGACGTCTTTGTACCGATCCACGAGACTCTAATAAACCGGCTTGTAATTCATGACTTCTATGAACCTAGAGCTCTAATACCAACTTGTCACGACCCCAGTTCGCCCTCCATGAACTATCGTGACTGCACCTAGTCTTTATGACTAGGTAGCTTAACAATTGCGAAAAAGGGAAAAATAACAGATAAAACTAATAGAAATTGCGGAATAACATAATGAAAGTTTAAGATGCCGCTTGGCATATAAAAATATAACTCTCAAACTGAACAACTTCCTAAAAATTGGAAACCTATGAATCACAAGCTACTAATATAATAAAAATGCTCTAACTCCGGAATATCTACATAAATAGAAAAGATAGAAGGGCTATCACTTCTAGATAAAATAGAAAGGGACTCCTTGGTCTGCGGATGTGCTAGATATACCTCGAAGTCTCTGGAGAATCGCCTCGCCTCAAGGGTTGTAGGGCTGAGTCGAAGTACCTTGATCTACATACGAAAAACATGTGCAGGAAAGGGCATGAGTACACCACCGCGGTACCCAGTAAGTACCAAGCCTAACCTCAGTCGAGTAGTGACGAGGAAGGTCAGGTCTCTACCGGTAATATACAATAATACATAAGTAAAAGAAGCAATATTAAAGTAACACAGGGTAATAAGAGTAACAACAACTACAACAGAGACAAAATAATCACAGAAGGAATACAACTCAACACAGATATAACAACTGGGGATCTCCCAGGATACCATCCTATAGTCCCAAATATAAATATGCAGTGGGTCTCCCGGGATACTGTCCCGTAGTCCAACTCATAGTGCGCGGGGATCTACCGGAATCCCGATCCATAGTCCCAAATGTAAATACCCAGTACTGGGAGAATCCACCGGGTGCAGTCCCATAGTTCCAATATAAAAGTGCAGGAGGATCTCCCTGAATACAAATATGTAGTCCCAAAGTAAACATGCAGGGGGATCTCCTGCGATACTGTCCCGTAGTCCCAAATTAAACACATAGCAGCAACACGAAGAATATTCAATTCAGTCCAAATTATATACCAAGGTAAACATGTATTTCTAACCTAGCATGCCGCATAGAATTCAAATAAAGCAGTTTGAGCAAGTAAGGAAATTAAGTCAATTAGACATGCTTTCCTAAGCTAACAGTAGGATTAAATTGCAGGTAGCATGAACAGGAAAGAAAACTTAGTTATAGTTCTTAATGAAAATAGGATTTTCGACAATTAGCACATGTACGCACTCGTCACCTCTGTACAAGGCATTTCACATATCAACAATACCAAATCCTAAGAGGAGTTCCCCCACGCAAGGTTAGGCAAGCCACTTACCTCGAACTGACTCAAAAATCAACCCGAGACCACGCTCTTGCCATGAGTGCTCGACTCCAAATGGCCAAAATCTATTCAAATCAATTTCATAATATAAATATAACTTCAAGTAACTAATTCCACTAATTAATTCGAAGCTAACACGTGAAATTAAGAAAATTTCCCGAAAAGTCCCCCGGGCCCACATATCAGAATCTGGTAAAAGTTACGGATTATGAACCCCCATTCACTCACGGATCCAACCATACCAAAATTATCCAAATCCGATGTCAAATCCCCAATCAAAACTCGAAAATTAGGCCTAAGAACTTTTCCAAAATTTCCCCCAATTTCTCACCCAAATTCGAAATTAGATGATGAATTCATGTTTAGATTAATGGGTTATAAACAAAAAGGAGTTAAGAATCATTACCCGCAAACTCCCTCCGAAAATCTTTTAAAAAATTCATCTCCTACCGAGCTCCCAATTCAATTTTGTGATATGAACTCAAAACCCTTGATTTTGAACTTTATGTTCTGCCCAGACGCGATCGCGGAAACTCCCACGCGATCGTGAAGAGAAACTTCACTGACCCCGAATTAACCCTACGCGAACGCGATAATCCCTACGCGATCGCGATGTTGCACCGCTTAGCTCTATGCGATCGCGGTTTACCTAGCAACCTCCACTCCTCAGCTGCCTCACTTCTTCCTCTTCGTGAACGCGGTGTTGCCCACACGTTCGCGATTCAACTTCTGCCAATACTACGCTTTCGCACTCCCTTTCCTGCGATCGCATAGAACAAATTACCCTCTTCCTCATCTGAGATTTCGCGATCGCGAGCCTCCTCATGCGATCGCGATGAAGAAAAGTCTGCAACAGAAAATAAGAAAAATCTGATCCTTCTCTAAGTCCAAAAATGGTCCGTTGAGCATCTGAAATACACCCGAGGCCCCCGGGACCTCAACCAAACATGCCAAGCAATACTAAAATATCATTCAAACTTGTTTCAACCTTCTGAACGCTCAAAATAATATCAAAACCCAAATTTAGCATCAGATTCAAGCCTAAGAACTCAAAAAACTCTCAAATTACGCTTTCGATCAAAAAGTCTATCAAACCTCGTTCGAATGACTTGAAATTTTGCAAACACGTCACATTCAACACTACCGAGCTATCCAACTTCCGGAATTCTATTCCCACAATTAGATGTGTTAGGCACAGTGAGATTTGCCAATCCTCTTAGAACTCATTATCGAATCGGAAACTTCAAAAATTCAACTTTCGGCATTTCAAGCCTAAATAAGCTACAGACCTACAAAATACAATCTGAACATGCCCCTGAGTCCGAAATCACCCAATGGAGCTAACAGAACCGACAAATTCCATTCCGAGGCCGTCTTCATATTGCTCCGACTACCGTCCGATTTCTAAAGCTTAAGCTTTCTTTTAGGGACTAAGTGTCCCAAAACACTACGAAATTCTAAACAAAACATCCTGGCAAATAAAAATTAACAGAACAAATACGGAGAAATTAGTTAATAGGGGATTGGGGCATAATTATTAAAACGACCGGCCGGGTTGTTACATGCGCCGCCCAATCTCTAGTCGCCGGCCACCCCTTCAACACCCGAATGAACGACCATTGATCTACGAAAATAACACAACTTCCCAACTCCAATTCCATCCTCCTTCAAACCGACGTCTCCTATCCCTCACACCATAGCTACCCTCACTCACGCCCTTCACCAAATCGGCCGCCATCAAATCCGAAAGATTAAAATGAACAGACAAATAAAGATGCTTCCCATGGTTTGAGGTATTGTCGGAAAACTCCACCACCACCACCCCAACTTAAACTCTAAATTTCAATCCCGGAATCTTGTCAGTTAGATCTCCGATCAATATTAAGCCGTTCGAGGTCGGTTCGTGGTCTTGTTCGCGACTCCTTTATTCGATTTTGTCGTTGTTTCTCGTCAAATTTTTGGGATTGAAGGAGTAACTGTTTGTTGAATTTTTTTCCACTGTTGATTAAAAAAATTTCAGTTTAACAGGTCCATTTCTATCTTCCCCATCTCGTTCGACTTGTGTTAGATTTAATTTTCCTTTCGTTACTTAGATTCTGTTTCACTTTCCTGTTTAAGTGCTTATGGGTTTGAATCTGTTTGTTTGGAAATATTGATTGCGTTGAGTCTTACACGAATATGTGGTGTATTCAATTAGTCCTCTTGCTTGAATTTCAACTGATTGGTTCTTTTAGGATTGATAGACTTGTGAAGATCCTAATTAGTATATATAATTTATCATCAAATATATCTGTTTGTAAATAGATTCATCGACTTATAACTTAGATGCATCATTGAATATTAAAAAAAAACCTCTGACCTAAATCTATATCTATATAGATAAGGGTCAGCTTCTTTTAGAGATTGATAGACTTGTAAGATCCTAATTAGTATATATAATTTATCATCAAATATATATGTTTCTAAATTGACTCATCGACTTATAACTTACTTAGGTGCATCGTTGAATATTAAAAATAAAGCGTCACACACACACACACACACACACACACACACACACACACACAC
>MU702070.1:4514-34874 GCA_026770625.1 Nicotiana glauca | reverse complement strand
AACTCATCTAGCCAAGACCTTCCGTCAATCCCATCTAGAAGAAGAATCATTACACATTCCATGCTTCGCATACCCCAAGAAAATATATACATCTCCAAACCACGATAAAACTCAACAAGAACTCTCTCCCAGTTCCATTTGCGCAAGCTAAACTGCCAGGACTGAATCCTGCTATCCAAACCAAGCTAAGCAAGCTATCAGAACTCAAGAGCTTCGCTGCACAATACCTGTAAGGGCTCACAACCTCGCACACATACAAAGAATTAATCATATCCTTACCATACTGATTCGGTCTACTATCAAGCTATTCCATCTATTTAATTTTTCCTTCTAATTCATCATCAACTCGGTATTCCCTCTTGTTGTAGCACCACAATGCCTCAACCCAGGTTTACCACACAAAACTCGAACATAAGACCACACTGTCTAAGACCCATAGGCCACTGAATACTCTCTCAAACGTTCCCAAAAATACCACGTTCTAGAATACTTTACTTTGAAGAACTTCCTGCGAATCTGAATTTGTTACCATTACCTTCCAGATACCGATACATAGGATCCCATAATCGACATAAAAGTACTACAAGCCTCGACATTTTTCGATGAAAACACGGTCTCTAACCATATACACAACCTTGAGACACCCGATTGTTACATGTAAAATCTTGAACACATTAGAATCATTCTCGAAAGTCATTCACTCCTATTAAAATTGCAAATTACCTGACTCAACGAACAGAACCACTCGTGCCTTATTAGCACTCTGACACCGCAGGATATGATCTCATTCAAATACAAAAACATTTTTCTTCTCTATACACTGAGCATTCTTTATCATCAATAGCTCAAGACATCCTATTATTTCCACACACCTACGAAGTACCATATAAACTTTGTCAAAATTTTGCTTCACTCGTGCCATCCTCGGCTCAATTTCTGCAACCAGAACTAATCCGCCAGCATACCTCGAAAAGGAACCAACATAGCACATAACCGTGCAATCAGCTAATCAGCAGCAACCTCCCCAACTTGGCTCGAAGCCATATATCAGGACACACTCAATAACCCATAATACTTTTACTCTAATGATGCCACAATATCATAGTGAGATTAAACTCAAATCGTCTACAAGTTGTGAAAACACCGATCATCTAGTACCGTAATCCTCTGCAAATCTCGCACTCATCCCCACATCAGTTGAGTCCACTCTCTTAAGCGACCCGAATTTTCAAATTTCAACACGTACTCTTCAATTACACATGAGATCTTTTGACAATATACATAAGAATCATACCACTTAAGAACACTCCACAGGAGATAACCCACCTGCTTCGCCTCAATTTAGTATTTCAGCATGCCTTCCACCATCATATACGTTACACAATCATTTAGTCTTCTTGGGTCTGAACTCATACTGCCACATGTAATGCACTACCCTCCCCAACTAGGAGACACGATAATATTCTTCACGCGCCCATATTCGGGCTACACATCGAATCACAATAGAAATTGAATCACTTAACAGTTCATCTATTATCCAGCAGACTTCTTTGTCACTACCAAGTCATATAGATACATCTCGCAGTACTAACATACTCATCACATAAATTCCAAACCGCCATTCCGGCTAATAGGTACAATACAGAACATATAAGTTCAAAACACTTGCTCACACAATCAGCACCTCGGTGCTCAAGCCATAGGAAAAGATCCGGCCTCAAGTCCTCCAGACTGGCCCAACATTAAACTCACAGAGATCACATCTCGCCCCTTGATCGAGGAATCACAAGCCATCAAGGCATATACAATACTGAGCGCTCACGTGCACATACAGATGTGTGGAAAGAATTTCAAGAGTTATATCTCAAGCTGAATCAAGTACGCACGATAAGAATTCCAAAAAATGAAGTTTTTCCTAAAGGTTCTGCAGCCTCCCGAGGAGAAATACAGATGTCTCCATACCGATCCGCGAGACTCTACCAAACCTGCTCATGACTCGTGAGACCTAGTAACCTAGGCTCTAAAACCAACTTATCACGACCCAATTTCCAAACCCGATCATGATGGCGCCTCTCGAGGCCAGTCAACTAACCCAAATCGTCTTTTTAACAATTATTAAACATAATGAATAGATAAATACAGCTTAATGACAATAATAACCAGTATTTGCAACCCAACACAACTCGACCGGGGTGTCACAAGTCACGAGCATCTAAAGAAAACTTGGACACAACTACAGGGCCAATAATCTACAAGAAATAAATTCCCAAATTCTAAAGATAACGTCCGATGTCGTGAACGCTGGCAGTCACCTTGCTCAGCTTCAATAGCAATACCTTCAATCAGCTAATAACCCGCTACCGGGTGAACAATACCTACAATTGCACGCGAGGTGCATAGAGTAAAGTGAGTACTCCAACTCAGTGAGTAATAAGAGTAAATAATAACTGAGCAGCAAGAAATCACGTAAGAGCACTCCATCATGCTATATAGGGCAGTACAAACCTTTGAGAAAACAGTAAACCGTGAAAATCCTTAGAAATATCTGGTTCAGTTAAAAACCACTTTTGAAAATATCCTTTTCCAACAGTCAAGCATATGAATGCGATATTAGATAGTGCAAGTCAGCATATAAGTCAGCCCCTCGGGCACAGCACTCCACCAATAAATAACACCAGGGTATCTGGTAAACAGTGCACGAAGTAGCAAGAATGCCAATGAAATGAGAGTGCTGAATGTCATGACACATAGTACAAACAGGAACCAATGCATGAATGCAATGCAATGCACATGACCACTGCGGCGCGCAGCCCGATCTGTTTGGGTACTCGCGCTCACTGTGAGGGTTCAGACTCCGGAGGGGCTCCTACAGTCCAAGCGCAATATCAATATCACACCGCTGCGGCGTGCAGCCCGATCCATCCTCAGTCCAGAAATGCACATATAACACTGCTGTGGCGCGCAGCCCGATCCATGCTCAGTCCAGAAATGCACATAAGCCACTTGGGCGATATTCAAATAACAGTTCTCAGCTCAAAACGTCAAAAATATGTTGTTTAAGTTTTTAAATCTTAGAAAAATGGCTGAGTTTACAGATTAGTATTAAAACCCTAGACCGAGATCAAATAGGATGCGAAAAAAATACGAAAATAGTGATATCAATCCCTGAAGGATTCACATAGTTTACACGAAGCCCAGACATGGCAATCAGTCCAAAATATGATGATAACAAGTAGTTCAGTCAAATACGCGGTAAAAATCAACAACTGGGACGGACCAAGTCACAATCCTCAACGGTGCTCTACCCCACGCTCATATCTGGCATGCAAGTCACCTCAATACAGCACTATAATGTGCAAATTCGGGGTTTCAAACCCTCAGGATATCATTTACAAGTATTCCTCACCTCGAACCGGCGAAATCTCTAGCTCGCGATGACTTTGCCCCTCAGCTCGGCCTCCACACGTGTTGAATCTAACCAAAATCAGATCGAATACATCACACTATGCCAAGGGAACAATTCCCATTTGAAAACAATCAAAATATAGCAAAAATCTCGAAACTAGCAAAACCCGAGCCCCGGGCCCACTTCTCGAAAAATCACAAAACTCACATTACCGGATTCCTCGTCTCTCCACGAGTTCATACAAGAACTCCCAAATCCGAGCTTAAATGACCTATCAAATTCCCATTTGAAATATCAAAAACTCAAGCCCTAACTCTACCCTTTTTTGATGAATTTCAACCCACTTCCATGTTAAATCTATTATAAACTTGAATAATTAGGCCGAGGGACTTACCTCCAATCGATTCCCAGTCAAAACTTTCAAAAATACTCGCCCAAAGCTCTCAAGGTTGCTCAACAATGGAGGAACAATGGTTGAACTCGCGGATGAAATGTCCAATAAAAACCCTTCTGCCACCGGTCGACTTTCGCTTCTGCGATCCCCCTTCCGCTTAGGCGGGACCGCTTTTGCGGCCAATTTCCTGATTTAGCGGATTTTCATATAAAACTCCAGTTCCGCTTTTGCGGCTCAAATTTCGCTTCTGCGGAACTCCCTCTTACGACCCAAACTCGTTCCAATCATCACAACACATCAACCAACACTAAAATCATCAATTCTCATCGGATTCAAGCCTAAGTTCTTTAAAAACTTCCGAAACACGCATTCGATCAAAAACCCGACCAAACGATGTTTGAATGACCTGAAAATTTGCACACATATCCAAAATCACCCAACGAAGCTACAGCAACTCTTGAAATTCCATTCCGACCCTCAGATCAAAATCTCACCCATCAACCGGAATTCGCCAAAATACTAACTTCGCCAATTCAAGTCTAATTCTACACCGGACCTCCAAAATCAATTCCGATCACACTCCTAAGTCACAAATCACTTCCTGAAGCTAACCGAATCACCAGAAATCACATCCGAGCCTTCTAACTCATAAGTCAATGTCCAGTTGACATTTCCAACTTAAGCCTTCCTTAAAGAGACTAAGTATCTCATTTCTTATCAAAACCAATCCAAATCAACTCTAACACACCATATACCAATAACGAAACATGAAGAAGCATAAAATAGGGGAAACAGAGCTGTAACACATGAGACGACGGGTCGGGTCGTCACAATTTTATTAGAGATCATGTTCTTAAGGGAGATATAGAAATAGCCTTTATTGGTAGCTCTGCTCAATTAGACGATATTTTCACTAAACCCTTGTTAGAAGAAAGATTTTGTACTTTGAGAAAATTACTTGGTATTATTTGTATGTCTAATAACTCTTAGGACTTCTGTGCTAAATTACTTTTAAGTGCTATAATTGTCCTTTTCCCAAGCATGTATTACGCCTCCGATTTTTTTTCCTCTCTTTTCACTTCGTTCACATCAATTCGTAATCTATAAATGGAAAGTCAATCATCACGTCTTCTCAACTGACAACTTTTCCTTTTCTGCACTCAACTGTCAAAACCCTCTTCTTAAGTTAGAAAACCCTCTATGTCACTCTCATATCCATCTTCTCTCCAAAACTTCGAGCAATCCCCTCTTCTACAATGGCGAAACACTCCAAGAATCCCTCTGCCTCCACCAGAAAAAGTACACGCTCTAAGGCGAAAACCCCTTCTGCGCCTCCTGAGCAAGTAGACCTAAGGTCTGATCACTCTGAAGGATTCGCCTCATCTCAGGGTGATTTCTCTGAACACTCTCAACTTCTAGGAGAGAAAGCCTTAGGCAAACAACCCATACAAGATCCTCCATTTTCATCCACTCCAAAGAAATCAAAGATTGATTTCTCTACCTCCTTCGAGTCTGACCTAAATTTCTGGGATACCCCAAATAGGGATCTTTTCATCACTCTTAAGGACAAGCCAATCGCCCATGGAAGAATCGTTGATCTTGATGATATGGAAGCCCTCAACTGTAAGGTTAAAGAACTCTTCATTTATCAAGGGTGGGAAAAATTCCTCTCTACTCTTTCGCCTAAGGTATATGAACCCCTGGTCAGAATGTTTTAAGCAAATCTTCGCTCCAGTAAACCAGATAGGCTAGAATCTCTAGTGCTAGGTAACCGCATTGTACTTGATTGTGCCTTGTTTGACTCTCTTTTCCAATGTCATTGCTCTGGTTTCCCTACTCTCTTTAAAAATGTGTGGACTGAGAATTTTGAAATTTCTTTTGACCAAGCCAAACAGTGCATTGTTGAGTGTCCCTCTAAAATTCTCCCAAATCAATTGGGCCCCAGTGATGTAAGTTTTGAAACCCGGGTTCTGGCCCATATTGTGGCAACCACCCTACTTTCCCGTACTGGCTCCTTTTCAACTTTCTCTCAAAAGGATACATTCTTTGTCTACTGCCTCATCACCAAACTCAAACTCAAGCTTTCCTCCTGGGTCATCAATTTCATGATAGAAAGCGCTAAGGATCCCACCAGTTTACCCTATGGCATGGCAATTACCCATATTCTGGAAGCCCATCAAATTTCTCTACCCAACTATCCTTTCATTACTGTCTCCAAGTCCTATAATTCTAGAGCTTTTTCTAGTATGGGCTATATGAGCACCAAGGGCTCCCGGGTTAAGAAGAGTGATAGTGAAGCAAAGCAGGCCCCTGTGGAATCTAAACCTTCATCAGTTGTTCCTCCTCCTACTCTTAACAGTTCTGAGCTTAGTGAGAAGATTAGCTCTATTCACTCCAAACTCTCTTACATCAAGAATCTTCTTTCCGCAACTCAGTCCACTGTGGGTGACATTCATGCTATTTTAAAGGAAACAGGGTCTGACATGTCAAAAATCAGAGTAGTTGTTCACAGAGTAAGGGAGAATGTTGTCAAAGCCTTCAAGGAGGTTCACGACAGGCTGGACGGTGTGAACGTCGCTGCAAATACTAGCTTCGAACAGTTAAAGGAGGCCATCTGCAACACCCTTACCTACTTCCTGCGCCGCTAGTGTGGATGTTTTTTTTTTTAAAACTATATTTTTTTTTTTGACAACTTGTTTTGGTGGTGTTGTGGGCTGTGGTTTACGCCCTTGGATAATTCTATTTTTTTGCTACTATGGGTTGTTTCACCATCCACTGGATAATCTCTTTCCCTTTTCTACTCTACTATAATTTATGGTTCTAATACCTCTTTGCTGATGACAAAAAGGGGGAGAAAAGGTATGTTATGTTAGGTGTATGTGCACAGGTACAAATCAACTATGTGTTTATATGTGTATGTGTTTATATGTGTATGTGTACTGCACACATTTTATGTGTATAGGTAGCATGTATGGTATACTGTACAGGTACAAGTCTACAAATCAACTGCAAACATTGAGGGGGAGTCAAGCGTACACACATTGAGGGGGAGTCAAGTCGACTGCATACACAGAGGAGAAGTCAGGTGTACATACATTGAGGGGGAGTCAAGTCGACTAGTAACACACAAGGAAGTCGACTGGTGTCTACTTCTTTACCTTATTATATTATTTTGCCATCATCAAAAAGGGGGAGATTGTTAGATCGTATTTTAATGATGCAAATAATATACATGTGCAAGAAATCAAAGTTCAAGAAGTAAAGATGTTGGAATGGTTCATGATGTACAAGGAGAGAAATAAATCAGCATGTGATCAGAAAATCCGTATTGGTCTCGTAAATCTGGGCGCAATATAATCAACGAATCAATCAGCAATAGCAATGATTAGCTGAGCTGGAGAAAATCAAATAAGCCTTAGACAAAGGCATGAATCATGGGCAGAATCACGGAAGACTAAAGGATACGTGAAGATCTAGGAAGCGACTACATTTGGAAGTTCCAACAATCAAGGAGAAATCAAGTGAATCAATCTTCTGATGAATGAAAGCAATCAATAGAAGCAACGGCTCATTCCTTATTCTTGGAAAGAATCAATTCTTTCCAAGGATCAAATCTCTTGGGTTGTCAAGCCTCTACCTCCTATCAAAGTATTTATACACCCTTGTAAACCCTAGGTAGGACATACTTTGATCAAACCAAATCACTCTCTTCATTCTTCTACAAACAAGCATTGTAAATCACTAAGATCTTTGTGTAACAAGTCAAGGATAGAAAGAGAGCGCACAACTGGTGAGGCATTGTATCAAAAATGAGTGCTAGAGAAACTGAGAGATATGCACCACATCTGTACTCGGAAGAAACTCATTTACTAAAGAGAACTCCCTTGCAACCCAAGGGGACTGGATTAGGATTCACATTGAATCCGAACCAGTATAAAATCCTGGTGTTTTTAATTCCTACAATTATTTTCTGCACTTTACTTTCTGTTTCCACATCTGCTAAATTATCATATTCAGTCGACTACTCAAGTTTTAAGTCAACTTATAAGCTATGAATTTTAAGTATTTACAATTCACCCTCCCCCCCCCCCTTGTACTTTCATAGGAATCATGTTCTCTATTAGGCTTTATTAGCCCTAGCTCAAGCCTATTTTTCTCAAAATGTTCTCTACTCAGTGCTTTGGTGAAGACATGTGCAATTTGGTCTTCTGTACTACAAAACTTCATACAGATAAGCCCCTTCTCCACATTGTCTTTGAGAAAATGATGTCTCACATCAATGTGCTTGGTTTTTTTATACTGGTGGGCTATGTTGAGTGCACCGGTGTTGTCACATAGAAGAGGCACATAGTTAGTGTACACACTAAAATGTTCCAAATGTCGTTTGATCTATAGGAGCTGAGCATAGCAGGAGGCTACAGCAACATATTATGTTTCATCTGTTGAAAGAGCCACTAGTTTTGTTTTTTGTGCCCCATGAAGTAAGACATGATCCTAGGAAGTGAGCCATTCCAGATGTGTTTTTCTTGTCCACAAGATAACCTCCATAATCAGCATCAGCATACCCAACAAGATTAAAATTATCACCTGAAGGGTAGTACAGAACCAGGTCATGTGTTCCCCTAAGATATCTCAGAATTCTTTTGGCGGCCTTCAGATGAGATTCCTTTAGATTTGACTAAAACCTTGCACATAGCCCCACATTGAAGACAATATCTAGCCTGCTGGCAGTGAGATAGAGAAGAGACCCAATAATGCCTCTATACATGGTTTGGTTTATAGGAGAGCCATATTCATCCATGCCCAGCCGAGTAGCAGTTGCAATGGGAGTGTCAATCACTTTTGATTCTTCCGTATCAAACCTCTTCAGAAGCTCCTTGATATATTTTTACTGACTGATGAATGTTCCCTTTGTGGATTGCTTTACTTGAAGACCCAACAAACAATTTAACTCGCCCATCATACTCATCTCAAACTCACCTCCCATGAGTTTTGCAAATTCCTTACATAGTGAATCAGCTGTTGCCCCAAAAATAATATCATCAATGTATATCTGAACAATGAGCAGGTTCATCCCTCGTTTCTTTAGAAACAGAGTGTTTTCAATTTTTCCTCTTATAAAACAATTTTCTAAGAGAAACTTTGACAACCTCTCATACCAAGTTGGAGGAGCCTGCTTCAATCCATACAGTGCCTTATCCAATTTGAACACATGATTGGGGTGTTCATGACATTCAAAACCTGGAGGTTTATTTACATAAACTTCTTCCTTGAGGAAACCATTCAGAAATGAACTTTTGACATCCATTTGGAACAGAGTGAATTTCATATGTGATGTAAAGGCAATGACGATTCTGATAGCTTCCATACGAGCAACCGGAGCAAAACTCTCATCATAATTAATTCCTTCCTCGTGATTGTAAACCTGCATAACTAACCTTACCTTGTTCCTTGTAGTGTTCCCATATTCATCAAGATTATTCCTGAATACCCATCTGGTTCCTATGATGGTACGATCTGAGGGTCTAGGTACTAGGTGCCACACTTTGTTCCTTTCAAATCGATGCAACTCATCTTGCATAGTTGTGATCCAGTCAGCATCCTTTAAGGCTTCCTTAATGTTTTTTGGCTTTATTTAGGAAAGAAAGGCTGAGAAGGCAAGTGAGCTTTTGGCTTTTGATCTGGTTTGGATTCCTGAATCAAGGGGAGTGAATATATTGTCGAGAGGATAGGAGATTTTGTGTTTCTAGCTGGGAACTTGAATTTCATTAGCAGAGGAAATGGGTAATCCTTACTGGTTCTCTTGAATCATTCTTTCAGCTACTTGTGGAGCACTTTGAACTGCATCAACCACTTTATCTTCAGCTTCAGTGGTTGTAATTGTGGTACTTGGTTCCTCTCCGGCCGGTAAGGAAGAGATTGTATTGTCTTCACTTCTCTTCGTTACTTGATTCATCATATTTGTCTTTTTGTTTTCCAAATCAATGACTTCACTCGGAACCAGCAAATGCTCTCCATCTTGATTATCTGTGTTGCTTTTCTCACAGGAGAAATAGAGCTCATCAAAGATTACGTGTACACTTTCCTCAACACACTAAGTCTGCTTGTTGTATATTTTATAAGTTTTACTCTAAGAAGAGTACTCCAAAAAAGATTCCTTCATCCCTCTTGGCATCAAATTTTCTAAGTTGATCCTTTCCATTGTTAAGAACACAACATTTGTACCCAAATGTTCTTAAGTGAGTCAGCTTGGGCTTCCTTCCATTCAGCAACTCTTAGGGAGTTTTGTTCAAGAGAGACCTGATCATGCACCTGTTCACCAAGTAGAAGGCAGTGTTGATAGCTTAAACCCAGAAGTTCTTAGCAATCCCACTATCGATCAGCATTGTTCTTGCCATTTCCTCAAGGGTTCTATTCTTCCTTTCTACAACTCCATTTTGTTGTGGAGTTCTTGGGGCTGAGAAGTTGTGAGTAGTGCCATTCTTGTTACAGAATTCATCAATCTTAGCATTGTCAAATTATGTTCCATGATCTGATCTAATGCAAGCTACTGTTGATTCCATCTTTACTTAGATTTTCTTCACAAAGGCTACGAAAACTTCAAAGGTTTCATCTTTTGTTCTTAGGAACATAGTCCAAGTGAATCTGGAGTAGTCATCCACTATCACAAAGATATATCTTTTTCCTCCCCTGCTTTGCACTCACATAGGGCCACATAGATCCATATGAAGGAAATCAAGTGGTTTTAAGGTGTTGACATCCTTCTTTGGCTTGAATGAGGATTTTGCATGATTCCCTCCAGCGAAGGCATCACAAACTTTGTGCTCTTTGAACTTTAACATGGACAGACCACGAACCAGGTCCTTCTGAACCAGTTTATTCAGGATAGAGAAGCTTTCATGCCCCAGTCTTCTGTGCCACAGTTCAGCATCATCATCAACTGCTTTCAAGCAACTCAGATCACTACTTTGTAAGGACTCAAAATTAGCAACGTAGATATTCTTGTATCTTTTGGCCACAAATACCACTTAACCAGTTACTAGATTTTTAACTGTGCATATCTTGGATAAGAACTCCACCTTGTTTCCTTTATCACATATCTGAGAGACACTCAAGAGACTATACTTAAGTCCATTGACATATTACACATTATTGATTGAGTGAGTGAGTGACTTTCCAATTTTTCCAACACCAAGAATGTACCCCTTTTTCTTATTTTCAAAGGATATACTCCCTTCTTGCAGGGCTTTTAGTGAAAGAAAATCCATGGTATTTCCAGTCATGTGCTTTGAGCATCCACTGTCCATGAACCATTGTTGAATGCTTCCTTTCATTATTTCCTGCACAAGAAGATCACGGGTTAGATTTAGGAATCCAAGCAAGTTTAGGTCCCTTGTAATAAATAAGAGGATGAATAAGTTTTCTTCTAGTCCATGCAGGTAACATGCGCTTTTTATGGGTGGCACCTGGTCCTCTTTCAGTAGTTACTCTTTCAGCAAAAACTTTGTTCTTCTGAAGAGACTGAACCCTGGCTTGGTAATTTTCTTTGAAATGCCCATTGTTCCTACAGTTGGTACCCAGCCAGTTATCAGGTATAGTTACGTACTTGCTATGAGGGTTATAAGGAGTTCGCTCCCTTTGAAACCCTATTCACTGCCTGTTTCAACCATTATTAACGCACATGGCAGTAATAGCATCCGAAGACCGGGTCCACTTAGGAGACTTCTCCAGATCATTTTTCACTCTTTTCAATTCTACTTGAAGCTGTCTATTTATCTCAAGTTCATCACACAAACTAGTTTTTATAGCATTTAACTCATTTTCAAGCTTAATGTGTGCCTCACTAGCTACTTCTTTTCCTCTATTGTTTCCTTCCACAATCACCACTAAGAGGTCATCTCTCTCCTGCTCAATAACAGCCACTTTCTCCACTAAGGAATCCTTTTCTTTACTAAAATTCTCAATGGTTTCTTTTAAGTCAACTACTACTACCATCATATCATCTCTTTCGTGTTCTACACTAGTGATTTTCTCAGCTAGAACCTTCTTTTTATTTTCCATGTTGTCTATAGTTTCCTTCAAATCAACCACACAAACTACCAAGTCATCTCTTGTTTGCTCAGCATCTCCTAACTCCATAGTTAAAGCATTCTTATCATTTACAAGATTATGGTAAGCATCAATTAACACATTAGCTATTGACATGAGTTTTTATGGGAATAGAACTTCATATTCATCTGAATATCTCGAAAGTTTACCTCATCATTGTCATCATCTTCATCATGATCTGATTGAGCCATCAAGCAAATATTGAGTCATACTTATTTGCTTCACTTTCAACTTCCATCATTGAGTTGTCACTTGCATCATCTTCTTATTTAGACTCGTTGGAAGAGTTTCTGCATGCTGCAAGAGCTTTCTGCACAACATTGTCAGTGTCGTTCTTTCTTTCGAAGCATTTATCAGGAATCGGGTTCCTCTTGGCTGTTTATCAGAGTTGTGTTTGAAATGTTCTTGCTTCAGGAGAGGGCAATCTTTGATGAAATTCCCAGGCTTACTACACTTATGGCAAAGGTCATAATTCTTTGGCTTACTAGAGTTGCCCCTCTTTGGTATACCTCCATTTCTTCGAACCATTTTCTAAAACCTTCTGGATAAGTAAGCCATGTCATTATCCTCGCTGCTTGAGTCATTGCTTTCTGCCTTGAGTACTAGGTTCTTTTATTTCCTTGGTTTTCTTTTTTCACTATCCTTCTTATTCTTCTTCTTCATTTCATAGGTTTTTAGATTCCCAACCAGCTCATCTATAGTCAGCTCCTATAGATCCTTTGCTTCAGTAATGGTATTCACTTTGCTCTCCCATGAACTAGACAAAATACTAAGAATTTTCCTCACGAGCTTGTTCCGAGGGATGATTTCACCTAGCGAGTGTAGCTCATTTATGATGGAAGTGAATCATGTGTACATGTATTGAATGGATTTATCGTCCTTTATTTTGAAGAGCTCATACTCAGTGGTGAGCATGTTAATATTAGATTGCTTTACTTGAGTAGTTCCCTCGCAAGTTGTTTGTAGAGCTTCCCATATCTCCTTGGCGAATTGAAAAGTTGAGATCTTGTTGTATTCATCAGGTCCTATGCCACACACCAAGATTTTCTTGGCACAAAAGTTTTTCTCCACAGCTTTCCTATCTGCATCGTTGTATTCTTTCTTGGTTTTTGGCACCGTCACAAGAGGATCTCCGACCTTGTTTGTTAGGACATAGGGACCATCACAAATAACATCCCATGACTCGAAATCTTCTGCCATGATAAAGTCATGCATTCTTGTCTTCCACCACCCATAGTATTGTCCATTGAACCTAGGTGGTCGGTAGGTAGACTGACCCTCTTCAAAGTTTGGTGGAGCAGCCATGAGAATCCTTTCTAGGTGTTAAGCTGATAGAAAGAACCCGCTCTAATACCAATTGATAGAATATATGAGTCCAGCAAACTATATAAAGACCAGATTCTATATAGGTTTCCACAGATAGCACTAATGCAACAGTAAGTAAATGGAACATGGAACTTTTATGTGGAAAAATCCCTACTCATGGGGATAAAAAACCACGCCCTACACTGATAGAATTTTAACTTCACTATAAGCAATCTTTAGATTACAGCCTATTGAATCTAGTTATTAAACTCTTAATCTCTCTCTAACTTGTAATACACCTATTAAAACCATTTTGCAATACACATATTACAAAGACTTTAACTCATGACTAACTCTAGTTACGATACAAACGCTAAAGGTGTATGGTTTTCAAAAGGTTCCTAAAAGAAGCTTTTAGATAAGCAAAGTAGAAATTACAATGAAGAATAATTACAAAGTTACAATTCAACTAAGGACATACAAGAGACTTGTTGTAGGAACTGTTCTGTACTAGTGTTATACTTTGTTCTTGATGCACTTGAGAATTGAATGCTTGATTGTCAGATCCTTGAAGCTTGAGAGAATTTTCTAAGTGTTCAAGTGATATTTTGTTGTAATGTTTAATGTTAATACAACATGGATGATATCACTTGAATGATGTAATCACTTGGTAGGTTAATGAGAAATGACTACTGCACTGTTTGCGTGTACAATGCAGGCAGTCACTTTCCAGCTGTAAATAGTTGACTTCGCAATGCTTTCAGGGAAATCCAAGGGGATCAGGTCCCTAAGTTGATTCTTTATACAGTGCAGGCGGTCACTTTCTAACTATAGACAGTTGACTTCGCACTGCTGTCAGAAAGCTTGAGAGAATTTTCTAAGTGTTCAAGTGATGTTTTGTTGTAATGTTTAATGTTAATACAACATGGATGGCATCACTTGAATGATGTAATCACTTGGTAGGTTAATGAGAAGTGACTGTTGTACTGTGATGCATTGTTTGCGTGTACAGTGCAGTCAGTCACCTTCCAACTGTAGACAGTTGACTTCGCACTGCTGTCAGGAAAACCCAAGGGTAGGGGTGGGCGTTGGTCGGTTCGGTTCGGTTGTGAATGTTATCGGTTCGGTATATCGTTTATTGATTTATAAATATGCTAAATCGATAACTGAACCGATAAGATATCGGTTATCGGCTATCGGTTAGTCGGTTATCGATCCTTATCGGTTCGGTTATCGATTTACGCGATAAGAATAAAAAATATTTCATGTTTTATTATACAAAATCGTGATCATGCTATTAAGAGAAAGGAACTGTATTTTGCTCTTAAGAAAAGAGAATTAAATTTCAACTTTAGAAAAGAAAAGTTTATTTGCATTTAAAAATCCTAATGAATTTGATCTCAATTTTCAGAGTTATAAGTTAGGAGTAAGGAATAAGACATTGAATAATCTAATCTTACTAACCATCTCACTGCAAGCAAGCATAATTCACAAAAAAATAATAAAATTCTAATCTTGTAAATACTAATGAACTAGTGCGACAAAAGAAACAAATAGAAAAACAAAAATCTAAACAATTAATTCTTTAAAGTTACTAAAAATCTTAACTGAAAAATTAATGTGATAAATTCGTAAAAGTTTAAATTTACACTAAAAATTAAGGTCTAAAGAAAGAGCAACTCCCGAGAGAATGAGAGAATGAAGCTATAAGGAGGCTTATTATAGTTAGTAGGTAAAATTATAATTTTGTTAAAATTTATTGGGCTATCGGTTAAACTGTTAATAAAATTAGTAAAAATAGCACGGTATAGCTAGTTTACGGACTGGCCATTCAAAAATAGCCAACGTTTACTAAATCAATAAAAAATAGCCACTATTTTGCTGCAACAGAGACCGGTCCAGCATAATATACTGGAGTTCAGTTCACCTGTGTATGAACTCTAGCATATTATGCTAGACCGGTATACTTTGCTGGCTCCAGTATAATATACTAGAGACTGGAGCACCGGTGCTCCAAACTCCAGTATATTATGCTGGACCGGTATACTTGCTGGAACTCCAGTATATTATGCTGGAGTTCTCGTATACTTATGCTGAAACTCCATCATATTATGCTGGAGTTTCAGCATGCTTATCTTGGAACTCCAGTATATTATGTTGGAGTTCAATTATACTTATGCTGGAACTCCAGCATAATATACTGGCATATTTTTTAAGTTTTGAACAATATTTTTGCTCAGACTTATCTTTTCATGAAAAGTGGTTAAATTTCGATTACTTTTGAAACCGGGCTATTTTTGGACGACCAGTTGTAAATCTAGCTATTTTTGAATTTGTCCCATAAAATTGGGCGAACCGTTACCCGAACCGTTACCCAATAGTCAAATAATATTAAACTGTTATCGAACTATTTACCCAATAACCCGATATCGATAAACCTATAGCATTTTATTGGTTCGGGCTATTTTGTAAAATTTCAACAAAAAAAAAGGTGAAAAGAATTTTCAAGTGATAATAGTATTTGAAAATTGGAGTTGTGTTTGGACATGAATCTAATTTTGGGTTGTTTTTGAAGTTTTATGAGTAATCTGAGTGAATTTTTGAAAAATAGTTTTTTTGGAGTTTTCAGATTTTTGAATAATTCCAAAATTTATTTTCAAGTGAAAAATTAGAAATTTTATGGCCAAACACTTATTTCGAAAAAAAAGTAAAAAAATTCTTATGTCCAAAAAAGAGAATAAAGAAAACACAGAAAAGAATACAATAAAAATGAAAATTTAATTCAAGGATATATCAAAGTTAAAAAAAAAAAGAAAGATAGGTCATAGGTTTTGAACAGAAGAAAAGAACGAAAAAGAGAAATAGAAAAATGGTTAAGAGATGGAAGATAGGAAAATTGGGATTCGAACGCTAGACCTAGGGGTCAATGGTGCACAATGCTACCACTACATCAAACGCTCTGTTCATCATGGGTTCCCACGTGGATAAAAATATCCCTGTGATACACAGCCTAAGGAGGGGAGAATGGGTGCACGTGCCCCATGTCCCTCCACGTGGTTCTGCCTCTGGTTTATGTGCCCTATCCTCACCGTATGGGAGGAAACCGGTGATATCGCTAGCAGTTGCATTTGAGTTGGCCGTCAGTTATGACAATTTACCCTGCTCAATTTCTACATTAACCGAGGAAAACCAGTTTTTGTTATTAATATTTTCCTGTCAGTGCGGAAAACATTTTCTATATCTACAAAACTAGTATAAAAATCCGTGCGATACGCGGATAATTTGACAGAATATTAATTTTACAAAATTATGATCTAATATATCATATTAATTTAATAAATATTAGTTGTATTTTATTATTTAATATAGTGTGTAGAAATATAACACAATCTATAAAAACAAATTAAGGGATACACATCATATAGTAATCAAATAAATTATTTGTTCCATTTTATTTTTATTATCGAATTAGCAAGTACTTAGTACTACTGATAATTCTCTTAAGTGTTATTTATTTATCTTTTATTTTTAATTAATTCAAACTATAAATATCATAAAATTATATCAATCCCCCTCTTTTCTACATTCATTTCTACTATAATACTTATTTGATTAGTTTTCAAATTTTGTAGCTTATTAAAAATTTAAATAATGTAATACTTTTTTACTAAATTATAGTTTTGAATTCATCAAAAGTATAAAGAGATAGGCGCGCGCGCGCTTATCATATGTATAATATCCTAATAGTATCTTTATATTTTTCATTTGAATTGAAAGTTTCTTTATTTTTTAATTTTAAAACTCTAACTTGAAACTACTCCCCAATTTGAATGGGTATTCTTTTATTTATGTATTTCATTTTGTCATTATAGCTAATTTTTTTTTTTAATATTTTTATGACACCAACTTGAAACTACTCCTCAATTTGAATGGGTAATTTTTCTTTTTATTTTTCTTTTTTTTATTAGAGCTAATTATAAGATATCCATATTTATTAATTCAAATAGAGTAATCAATTAATTCAAAATTTAAAATTCAAAAGATTTTTAGTTAGGAAGGTAGTTATATTTTGTCTTAAAACTCCAACTTGGAACCCCTCCTAAATTTGAAATGGCAATTTTTTTACTATTTTTAATTTTATTTTTTATATTTTAAAACTCCAAATCGAAATCACACCCCAATTTGAATTGGCATTTTTTTATTTCTTTATTTTCGTTTTTTATTTTAAAATAATTTTAAAACTCCAACTTGAAACTATTCCCCAACTTGAATAGGTAGTTATTTTTTATTAATATTTTCATTTTTTATCGTAGCTAATTTAATTTTTTTCTTATGTTTTTTTTTATTGTAAAATAACTTTAAAATTCCAACTTGAAACTACTCTCCAAATTGAATGGTTAGTTATGTTTTTTTTTTAAAATATTTTCATTTTTTAAATATAGATAATTATAAGCTATCTATATTTATTAATTCAAATAGAGTAGCCAAATAATTCAAAATCTATTTTTTTAATTAAAAGGGAGTTTATTTTATCTTAACAATGCCACTTGCCTTTTTGTAGTTATGCCACTTGTCTTAATAATGTGCTTTTGCCTTTCCTTTTATTATATACTAGTGTATGTACCCGCACATTACGCGAAGAATATTAAATATAATTTTTTATAAGAAATATTGAGAAATACGGTAGACCTAAAGGAGCATATAAATACTACTTATTATTTTATAAACATGTAAATACATTGAATATTCATGCATTCAAATCATAAGGAAAACACATATATCCATTAAGAAACAACTAGCGAGGAAAGCATTTATAAAAAAAAATTACAATCTTAGATGATTGACCATATTATGATTCTCGGATGGAATAGATCAAGTCATGAAACAAATGTTAGCTATAGAAGATATAGATTATATATTGGGATTTGAATTTAAAAATAAAAATATTTCCTCGACTGAATTAGAATTTATAAGTTTTGTTATGCATAATATTGATTAGAAGAAGACTTCAGTCTAATCCAATCTGCTAGAAGTAGTTATTATTTGAAATTGAAGCGAAACATTTTCCCATCTATTGCAATCAATTTTTCATTTTATTTAAATTCAAAATTTTGTTTTGTTATTCAAATTCAAATTTACATCATAATTTTTTTAACATTGTCATAAGGTTTAAAAGGATTCCATAATATATTTACCCATATATTCAAATTGAAATTTACATCACTTATTCTTTTAATTTCATATATATATATATATATATATATCATTCATTACCCTTGCTTTACTATATTTACCCATATTTATTTTTCACTTTTTCTTTCCTTTCTTTCTTTTGTTACAATAAAATTCAATTTTCACCGAAATAATATATTTGTAGGAGAGAAAATAAAGTATTTTATTCTATTATTTTGTAGTCACTCTGTTACTCCGATTCTTAGTTCATCAATATCACTTGTAACAATTAATATAACATCTTCATTGCAAAAGTCCTTCATGTGTATCGAAAAACTTGGTACACTAAATTACAGAATGCCCATAAGATATCAATTGAAGAAACATACTTTGTCCTTAAATTGTTGGAGCAGCAAATTGTAAATGCCAAAAGAAAGATCAATGTACATAAAATGTCACTTAGATGAGCAAGTTAATCTACAAAGAAAACATATAGTTTTCTAGTCTTCCATCAGGTTCCTTCCCTCCTGTGGAAAACAAACGCCACCATTACATAGAAAATTAAGAAGAAGTTCTTTAAGAACCTATATAACAGATTCCTTAGAAAACTTAAATATGGAAAAAAATGAAACATCTACCACAGTTGCTCAATGATCATCTAGAATATTAAGTTGAAACTTTACCTTTTATAGGCATAACTGCAAATATTATAGAATTCATTTTGCCTTTAAAAATATTTTATATGTATAAAATTGGAATAGTTTTCTCTAGTATTTTACTCTACATAAATAAAGAAGAAAAAATAGAGGAAAACACAAAGAAGAATATGAAAAGAGAAGGAAAAATTACCCCAAAAAAAGAGAGATAAATATGTGAAGACTTTAATTGTAACACATAATTTACCATTCCATGTTTGGATACTCGTCACTTTCTTATAATCACGACCAAACAAAAAGAAGAAGATAAGTAAGGGAAAAAGGGACTTGAGAAATGACAATCATAAGAAATTTGCTAAATTAGTGAATATTCTTACTGGCACAAATTAACGATATCCAACCTTAATTTACTTGTGTTTTTGCTCCAAGTTCTCTTCTAACCACGATGTGCTATCCAAACACAAATTTAGCACATTCAAATTTTGGATTAAGCAACCAATCACCAATCACCAACCAAGTTGCAATACAAATTTTTCTGTGGGTTCACTTTGTAGTCTCCAAGTAGCTTAGAACGGAACGTGTAACATTTACACTTTCCAAAGCAACCATTACAATTACTATGAAGATAATAAAATCACAAATTAAAAACAATAGGGAATAAGAAATTTATGTGAAAGAGCAATTATAATGCAAACGGGAAAAATCAATATAACTATAGAAGCCCCAAGATGAAAAAGTTGGAAAAGAAAGCTTCTAGCTTCAGAGCGTCTTCACCGGTAACTTTCTTCTCCTTTGTTGATTTTTTTCTCTGCTTGAGTGCCATTGTAATTGAAACTTGGGGCATTTGGAATTGAAAATTTGTTTAGTTGAAACAACAAGTGAAGACATGAAGGATTTGGCTTGAAACGGTACTTAAAGAAGATTGTAACCGTTGTCGTATCTATCTCCTTATTATGAAGAGTTGTAACTGCAATAGAATGTGAACTTTTGAGATTATTCTTTTTCTTATGGGAGTCAATGTTAATGCGCAACTCTTTCATGTGAAGTTCAAATTAACTGTAAGCATGAGAAGTTGTCTCGTATCAGGAAACTAACAGTTAGAGACCATAGTATTCTGGTCTTATTAGGTTCTTTCCCTTGTTTTTTATTTTTTTAAAATGATATTTAGGTTATTTAGTTTTAAAAAAATATTTAGGTTATTTAGAAAGGTGTTGTGGTAATTGAACTTTTAACTTTTGAGGTTCCACTTTTATAGTAATATAGATAGATAAAGTCAGCCCTAATAATATTTTTGAAGTGAGGCGTAGTTATTATCGTTAAATCATTCTCAATTATGAATATTAGTAATATTACTGGGTAAATCATTTTAACTCACAAATTCAGAATCTACACATTTTGTGTGCAAAAACGTATCTGAGTATGTAGTTCATCAAAGCAAATATTTTTGGCTCATGGCATCATCTACCGTCTCGGACAACACTATTCCAATCAAGAAAAGGCCCCCAAGGATTAAAAAAAAATGCAAATTCTCCTAACTTGGTTATCTGACGATACTATATAGGAAATGTTGACCAAATGACTTTTTAATTTAAGTTTTGGATAACTAATTTTAAAAAACTGACAAAAAACGTGAGATTCAATCTTGATGCTTGAATAAGGAAGGTTTACATTTTTGAACTTGTTTTGTATTTTAAATTATTTTTTGAACCTCCAAAGTTGTAAGAGGTTTGTCCTAAAATTTGACACTTGTAGAATTTTGGTTTTGACACTTGTCATTCTATCCTTATTATGCCTCTCCTATTGTATATATAGATAGATAATTCAACAAAGTTAAATAACATGCTTCGCTTTCTCTCTAATTAGAGACAACATGCTTCACTCGCTACGACAGTATTCCTCTAATGAGAGTCATAGCTACAATACTGGTGCAACTTGTCATCATCAATCCTGAAAGAGAGCCTTGGAAACAGAAGAAGAGCTCTGTTTTAGCTTTTCATCCTCATCACCAGCATTTTGAGAGAATGACCAGTTCTTTCCACTCATTGGTGTCTCATATACTACACTTCTGTAACCTCTTTTCCGCTCTTTCCTTTTCAGTTCCTTCTGCTCTTCACACTTTGTTTTTACCACATTAAGCTGCTTCGGGGCCCAAACTCTTTGCAGATCTGGCATCCTTGTGAAAGATCCAAATCGTCGAGCTTTCTCTCTCCTATCACGAGCTTCACTTAGCTTGCGGGCATGATCCCCCACTTTAATCCCTTGGGAGCTCTCACCAACATCTTCTGGTGGCTGGCAAGACTCATTCTCTGCTGATCGCGTGTAGTTGGCTTCAGCCGTTTCATACCTATCTTGTTTATCCCTCCAAGACTGATTACTGTCCTCGCTGTTGAATAGAAGGGACTGTTTTTCATCTTCATCACCAAATGGAAGTAAATCCATTTGTGTGTAGATTCTATTTACAACATCTTCGAGAATGTCCTTGTACCTGAATCATGTGGGTAAGTTATATTTCAGGTAACAGTACTACCAGGGCGCTGCATGAATTTCTTATCTATGAAAAGCAAACAAGAGCCAGTTCTAACAATAACAGAGCGATTGGTTTAAACTCTGATGGCACAGACAATGAAACTTGTACACTGTAATTCATGAACTAGGTACTGAAGTTAAGCAATGGAATTATCTGCGAAGTTCAGTGCAACAGGCTTTAGTTTTATAGTAAATGAAAAGCTGATTATGTTGTAGTAAGTTTACACTTAACATGGTTTTGCTTAAAAACCAGACAGGAAAAATCCCTAATAGGTAAAGTAGGGCTACAGAGTAGAAGACTAATTGAAGTTTCTTGAGAAGAATGAAGGTTCTAAAAATGAGAAAAGTTCATGAAACGGAATGCTAATGTAGTCAAATTACAGCTACAGCACGATGATGATATCAAAATAATACTTTGATGGTCTATAGAGCTACAATAGGTTTAATCTTAGAGGATTGTTAACTTATCTTGATAGGATAAAGCAAGGAAACACGGGGAAAAATGATTGCGATTGGTGAAATAAGAGGATTGAGAGGACAAAAGGTGGCCTACTTCTCATGCTGAATTCTAGTCAGAACAAACACCAAAAAGGGAATACAGAAATGAAACTTGCCGTGAGACATGAATCAGATCGTCATAACTATAGAGAAAAACAACCTCTTTATTTCAAAGCAAAATATTTACCTTGTCTTAATATTGCGTTCAACATAATCATAGAGACTAACACGACCATGAATACCTCCTTCAACAAGGTATTGAATGATCTCTAAAAAGGAGCAGATCTCTTTAACAAGCTTCCGCTTCGATGACTCCTTAATACTCTCAGAAAAGGTTGATCGAAGGATTTCCATCCGAAGCAATATCTGCAATTCAAATCTTATGCAAATTAAGGAAAATGCACTAAAGTACAATATTAATTCCTTTACTTGATAAAGCTGAATTTAAGATGTAATAATTCATAAACTAGTGCAGAAAGAAACTAATGGAAGGATACTCTCGAACAATACTTTCTGAGGTTGAACTGAAATCAGATACTTCAGAGGAGGGATTCTCATGTTTCAGTTTCTCTTTCATTTCTTTGGGCTTTCTTAGCAGAAACTTCATAAGTTCAGGAAGGGCACTTTTGGCACATGAATCACTTGCTTTTGGAATTCGGGATTGGCCTCCTATAGTGTCATCTGTCCCACACTTCTTAGATAATGCATGTACTGATGACTTCACTAGTCGCTCTGCTAAAGTGTGCAAGTCTCTTCCAGATTGTAGACCATGCTGGATTTTCTTTGGTAGATTGGTGAAGAAGACTTCTGCAGTTTCTGAGTATACCAGAGGTGCATCTCCCTCCAGCATGAGTGTTGAATCAGAGGAAAAATGTATAGGCAGTGGCTGTTCCGGCTGTATTTTACATGAATCTGCAGCAGTTAGCAAGCAGGTGCTGGACTTCTTGATCTGTTTCATCCAGCACTTCAAGAATTTCAGCTTCTTTGATTTCTCAATTTGTCTAGCAAAACAAAGCTCTACCAACTCAAAATCTTTACACTCAAATGCTGCCTTGAGGAATGAACTCAAAGTCAAATCCCGGGTTGAAGACTTCTTATTCTTTTCTCTTTTCCCGACACCTAGTGGTTCACAATTGGCAGATGTTGAAGACTCGGTTTGGGAGCCAATCAACCCCTGAGAGTCGTTGATTTCCTTAGAGCTTCCATAGATCCTGTCATTCATCTGCTTTGAGCTTGATCCACAATTAGCTTCTTTTTTTACATTATGACCTTCTATGCTTGAAAGAAGAGCCAATTGTGCTGTCAAAGGCCTGAGGACACCCGTTATTGCGTTTCCATTGCTACTAGATAGAGTTACTAAAGCACAATAGCTTTCTTTATACAAAAAACTGAGAAGAATTTTCCACATGACTGGGGAATTTCCTGGGGCATGCTGACCTTTCACTCCAAATAGTACGTCAAGGACTCCATCAATGAAAATATCGCTACAGTATTTAGTTTTGCATCTGGTTGACTCCTGCACTAAAACATAACTAGACGAGCATCCTTCAATTTTTTCCCCTACATTGTTCTTCTTCACAGCCTTGAGATGCATCGTCATTGAACCTTCACCAAGACCAGACCAAAACAATTCTTCTCGATCACAACCTTCATTTCGCTTCTCTCCAAAACCTAGTGTATTCAGAATATCTTCAGATCTAAGCCTGGGCAACGTCATGAAATTGAGCAATTCGAGATCACAAAACTTGCATTCCAAAGGCTTCCCATTGACATCAAGGATCCCAAGATTCAGTTGCGCAGAACTTCTATCAGATGAATCAATGCTTTTCATAAAATCAAATGAGGCCCCAATTTCAGGATATATCAATCCAAATGGGATCAGAGCGGAACCTAAAACAATGGAATTAGTTGAAATAATCCCCCAGCCCAAATTTCTAATTCCATTCTCCAACATGGACGACCATTCACCTTCATCGACAAATTCAACCTTCTCTCCCTCCTTTTTCAAATCTTTCACGTCGATCCAACAAAAATGAATACTTCTATTATAGAAAGAGTTCCTCACAAGACCAAAAATTTCATTGAATTTGACCACAAAACCTTCGAAATCCTTAAAAATTTCAGAATTCACATTCACATTCATATACTCAGCTACACTACTCAAGGATCTACAAATAGGCGAAAACAAAATAACCAAATTTCGAGATATCTTAGGAATCTCACCAGTTAACTTATCTGGAGGACTCTCAATTTCAGACTCCCAAGCATAATCATGTACTAGCTGGAGAAGAGAACCGGAAGTGTGACAAGCCCTAGGATAGTTCACCTCTAATTTGATTGGCAGCAGCGAGAGGGAATTTAGGATTTCGGTGATGGAATTTAGGGTTTGAGACGGATGGTTGAAAGCAAGGGAAGCGACAGAGAGGTTCGGGAACAAGCGATTAACGGCGGAGGAGGAACGAAGAGGGGAAAGTGAGGAGAAGAAAAGTTTGAAAGCGAAAAGCGAGTTGGAGAGAGATGGGAAAGTGAGGAGGCGCGTGGAGGTCACGAGAATGGAGGTGAGGTAGTGGCTGCTAGAGTTTTGAAGCGTGAGAAGTGGGTGCAGATCTATCAGGAGCACTATCCTTTGGTTTTTCGAGTAGTCTACAGGTTCCGCCATTGATACAAATGCAGGGTACTAACTTGCGCCGTGGGTGTAACGGAGGGGTGTATCTCTATCACTAGCAAAGACGCCACGTGTTACAGTTTTTATTCTCCGGCGGAGTTACCACGTGCCGGGAAATTTTTTTGGCTCCACCGCCGATCTCTCTCTCCGTTGGGTTTTTGATTGCAGAGGCGACAACAATCTAACATGCGCGGCAGGTGTGAAAATATTCGAGTGGAGTTAGAACTTGCTCGAGAATGTTCTGGCGGGAAGAAGTGGCGGGAAATGTTTGGTTTTCAAAGAGAAGAAATGATTGCTAAATTGTGCAAGCGATCTCAACCACGTGATGAGAAAGATAGCCACGTCTAAAATCCCATCAAGGTTACAGTATATTGATAATACCATGATTGAAGTGCCGCGTACTATCCATTTAAAATCAAATATTGTTAAGAAATAAACTTTACTCTTAAAAGGTTAGTTAATAAGATGGTAATTGTATAGGGTCAAATTCTGCCCGTTGCGGTAGCAACGACCCATGACTAAGCAATAGTCGTAGTGAGGGTACGACCTCAGAATGTCGGAGCGAAAATGTACTCCTAAGTCTCGTCGTCTCCTCAAAGACACGTGACCTACCCCTGTATTATTTTATTATTTCGAAGGGGTTCTCCTGTTATATAAAGGATGATCCCAATGTTGTAAAAGGGAGGAGATCTTTTCTAATACAAGCTCTCTCTCTTTCTCTCTCTATCTCTTATTCTCTAGAACACTCAATCTGTCAAAAGCAATCAGATTTATAATTCACATTTCTAGGTCTTATTATTTTCGATTACGATTTACCTTTGATCTATTTTTGATTGTATTTACTTGCAAAGTATTTATTAATTTTCGAGTCAAACAATTTAGCGCCTTCTGTGGGGATTTCGGCAATCGAAATCATAGTTTGCACCTAGAATATCAAAAACAAACCAACTTCCTTCACACTCTACTGAAATCAAAAAATGGCAGAAAATGACGCAAGATTGAAAGCAATAGCAGGTGTCACAACTAACCTCATTGGCCCCCTCAACGAGGCCGGTAGAGAAAATATCTTGAGCACAACACCTGGCAGCACTCAAGAGGGAGAAATCTCACCCTCCACATCTGAAGATCTGACGATCTTGCACGAAAAGGGAGCTTCCACGTCTGTAGTCAAAGAAACACCACCCCCGGTGGTCAAGAAGCTACTGGAAGAATGGCTGATGAACACCCTAGGCAACTTGCTCGAAAAACCGCCCAAAGCAACGTTAAGAACCCGTTGACTACAGATATCGCTACTACCAGCGAACACGATATTGTACGTACAAACAACAACCACACCAATAACCAGGCCAGCGATGGCACACTTGCAGCCATCCTTAAAAAAAATGGAAGAAATGGAGAATGAAAACAAGGCACTTCGGGATCAAATGAAAGAGCATCGGGAAAGGGTAGACAAAATTTCAGGCGCTCCTAAGTTACTACCGAAGCGCTACGTGGGAAGATTCGTCGAACAGCCATATAGCGAAGAAGCTGCACCTCACCCGATCCCAAAAAACCTTCAAAGTGCCGCCTCACTTAAGGATATATGACGGGACGACAGACCCCGAAGACCACCTGGTCCACTATGTGACCGTTGTGAAGGGTAATGATCTGTCAAAGGAACAAGTATCATCTGTACTGCTGAAAAAGTTTGGAGAAACGTTAATGGGGAGGGGCGTTAACATATTACTCGCAGGTGCCAGCCAGAACGATATCAACATTCGAAAAAATGGCGGATAAGTTCGCCACCGCCCATGAAGGAGCGAGGAAAGCTGAAGCCAGGGTCAACGATATCTTCGCCGTCCGACAAAACGCAGGTGAGGGACTCAGGGACTTCCTCGCCAGATTCAACAGAGTAAGGATGAGCTACCAAACATATCGAAAGGCATGGCGGTCGCAGCTTTCCAAAACGGGTTGAGCTGAGATGGTTCAAGAGCAACCAAAAAGCACTGAGCCGACTCATGAAGTATCCCCCCACCACATGGGAGGAAATTCACAATGCCTACTGTGCCGAGGTACGAGCATATGAGGATGACCTCAACGGACCAACCCAGTGGCTCACGACGATACAGTCAGAAGCAAGGAGGGATCGACGCAGCGAGGGGCGGCGGGAACAATCCTCGCACTTCAACAAAGAAAGGCATCAGCCTTACATCAGATCCTCACATCCACCACTGCCAGGACACACGGAAGCACTGCAGGGAAAAGTCGCCCCACTCCGTAACGAAAGAGGTATGCCCCCTTTATTATCTGCCCATAACTTTTGCGTGTCCCCCTAAGAAATAGTGTACGCACTGGAGAAGTTGCGCACCAAAGTACAATGGCCACAGAAAATGAAATCAGACCCCGCCACAAGGAGGTCAAATGTCCTGTGCGAGTTCCACCAGGAACAAGGGCACAAAACCAAAGATTGCATAGGGCTACGGTAGGAGGTAGTCAGAATGCTGAACTAAGGATTCTTGAGGGAGCTGCTCAGCGATAAAGGAAAGATCAATTTCGCACGAGGGCAGGAACAACCTCAGGGGCTGCCAAAGCCACATTCTCCAGCACGCATCATCAACATGATCGTCGAAGGATGCAATGATTCAGCAATCAACCATGTAAAATTCACCACCTCGCACAAACTGAAACAAACAATCGCCCACGAACGGTATGATGACTTCGAAGAAAGTATCACCTTCAATAAGTCTGATGCCGACGGTTTGTCTTTTCCTCATTACGATGCTTTAGTCATAACTTTACGTATTGCTGACACTGATGTGAAGAGGATCATGGTTGATGACGGAAGCGGCGCTTGTATTATCCATCCAAGAGTCCTCGCTCAAATGAGGCTCGAAGATAGGATAATACCATGATGCATAACACTAACAGGTTTTAACAATGTAGTGGAACGAACCTCCGGCGAGGTATCATTGCCGATTTTAGTAGGGGGAGTTACACTGGAAACCACTTTCCACGTCATGAACCAAGAAACAACCTACAACGCCATCATAGGACGCCCATGGATACACGTCATGCGAGCAGTCCCCTCAAGCTTCTACCAAGTGATCAAGTTCCCTACCCCCTGGGGAGTATTTAGCATTCGGGGCGAGCCGCGCACAGTGCAAGAATGCTACCGAGTCGCTCAAGACTGCTCACATACCAAACAGTTGAAAGGAGCAAGTGCGGAGGCATATCAATCAGCCGTGTCGGGGACTAAGGTCGACCCGACAACGGAAGCCATCAAAGATCTGAATATTGTAGAAGCCAGCAAAGCAATGGTCGAGGATCTCGAGCCAGTACAACTGGACAGCACCGACCACACAAAGAAAGCCTACATCGGACACAGCCTCTACGACCCAAGTAAGTACCATGAATTCCTAACTAACCACGCGGATCTATTTGCTTTTTCTCATTCAGATCTGTCGGGGATACCAAAAGACATCGCCACCCACAAGCTGAACGTCAACCCACTATATCCACTCGTGCGGCAAATTAGAAAAAAGTTCAACGCCGCAATCAACGAGGCCGTCAGCGAAGAGGTAGATAAGCTACTGGCCAACGGGTCCATAAGGGAATCAAAATATCCCCAATGGGTCGCCAATGTCGTGATGGTCAAAAAGTAAAACGGGAAATGGAGGATGTGCGTTGATTTCACCGACCTTAACAAAGCATGCCCGAAGGACTCATTCCCGTTACCTCACATCGACCAGTTGATCGATGCCACAGCGGGACATGAGCTGCTAATCTTCTTAGATGCCTACTCCGGCTACAACCAAATCATGATGGCCGAGGAGGACCAAGAAAAGACAACCTTCATCACCCACCAGGGGACATATTACTACAAGGTGATGCCCTTCGGACTCAAAAATGCAGGGGCTACGTATCAGAGACTGGTTAACAGAATGTTCAAGGAACAGCTTGGCAAGACCATGGAAGTCTACATCGACGATATGCTGGTAAAATCGGCAAACAAAGAAGACCACCTCGACCATCTGAAAGAAGCCTTTGAGATACTACGACAGTGTGGGATGAAACTGAACCCAGAAAAGTGCGTCTTCGGCATAGCATCAAGGAAGTTCTTGGGTTTCCTCGTATCACAACGAGGTATCGAAGTCAATCTGGGCCAGATCAAGGCAATAGACGTAATACCTGAAACCTTGAACAACAAAAAATAGGTACAAAAGCTGACAGGGCGAATAGCCGCCCTATCCAGGTTCATCTCACGATCCTCCGATAGATGCCATAAATTTTTCAACGTATTGAGAAAAGATCACGGACTACAATGGAACGAGGAATGTGCCGGGGCTTTGAATAAACTGAAAGAATACCTGTCTTCGCCACCATTGCTAGTTAAAGCGAACCCTGGCGAACCCTTGTTAGTATATCTGGCGGTGTCCGAAGTCGCTGTCAGCGCAATCCTGGTCCGTAAAAATAAAGGTACGCAATCTCCTATTTACTATATCAACAAAACCCTAGTGGATGCCGAAATACGGTATCCACACCTCGAGAAGCTGGCCCTGGCACTAGTCGTAGCTTCACGAAAGCTTAGACCTTACTTTCAGTGCCATCCCATAAAAGTCATAACGACTTTCCCCTTGAGAAGCATCTTACACAAACCTGAGTTGTCGGGCAGTCTCGCTAGATGGGCCATAGAGCTCAGCGAGCACGACATATTCTATCACCCAAGAAATGCCATCAAGTCGCAGGTACTTGCAAATTTTGTTGCCGATTTCAGTACAGAGATTCTACCGGAAGGGGAACTAGAGGCCATTCGCGCCACTCCTAGTACCGACCTCTGGACCCTCTACACAGATGGTGCTTCCAACGCCTCGGGATTGGGAGCGGGACTGTACTCGAGGCCCCACGGGCGAAATAATTCGTCAGTCCATACGATGCCCTGAGATAACTAACAACGAGGCCGAGTACGAGGTCGTGATTGTAGGTATGAGGTTAGCCATCAAATACGGAGCTCGACAACTCACCCTCCATTGCGAATCTCAACTCGTGGTGAACCAGGTCACCGGGACTTACCAGATCAAGGAACAGAGGCTGCAGAAATATCAATCAGAAATTCACAAAATGATGCCCGAGTTCGACGATTGCCGCCTGGAACAAATCCCGAGGGCGCAGAACGTCGAAGCAGACGGCCTAGCCAAATTGGCCGCAACCACCAAAAACATAAACAAGGGAAATATAGTTGTGAGCACGTAATTTTTGCCCTATAGGAGAATTACTCCCAAAATTCAAAATAAAATATTTTTATTTGTGTTGTGTGTGATTTTGTAGATTTTTCTGTTACTTCTCGTATTTATTTGCATTTTTTTTCTTGTGCGTGTTATTTGTTGAACTAATATAAAAAAAACACAAAATATATGTTGCATACATTTAGGAATTAATCATGCATCTTTAGAAATTAATTAACCATAATTTGTTTAAAAGAAAAATCGCAAAAAATATGCATTTTTCATGTTTTTGCCGTTGTTGATTTTATTTGTGTGATTAATTGTGATTGGTTGATTTAATTAATGTTGGTGTAGTTTAATCTTGGTTTTACATTTTTAGGAGTTTTGTTAATTGTTAAATTAAAAGAAGGAAAAGAAAAGGGTGAAAA
>MU702069.1:93224-129191 GCA_026770625.1 Nicotiana glauca | reverse complement strand
TTTTTAACAATTGAAACAAACACTGGTATTTTCTATACACTAATCAAACTAATTGCAATCAAAAATCATTTTTGTATTTTTATTTTGGAATTAATTGCTTGGGGCAAAAATCACGTGCTCACAAGGCCTAGTCGGACACCAGCAACCAACGCCAGGATCAAGTCGGGGCCGTAGACAACCCTCAAAAAACCTCCTCGGGTTCGGCATATCCAGGTAGATTCCCAGCAGAGGAGCTAACACTGAATTGATGGAGCTATCGTCCACGCAACACAAATGAAAGAGACGATTCGAAGTACAACACATCTCGCAGCAACATGGAATTTGCCTGAGGAAAACCCCCTCAAGGAACCTCCAATTATACCAGATTCAACAAGACATAGCTGGAAAGGAAACCTCACTCGATAGAGCTCGACTTCAACGTTGTAGTTCCGAGCATAGTGGTCACCATAAGTGAAGCCGGGAATTTGGGTGGCTCGGATGTATTCAACCAAAACCCCTCCAAGGAAACCATGGCTCGCCACGAGAATCACAAAAATGATCGGAGTTACAGACCCAAAAGAGCAGCAACTACGCCATTCAACAAAGGTCGCCACAAAATGTCGCCAAACGAGCAAACCCGGATCCAGCTCCACATACGAAGAGAGATTGGGCTGAACAAAACCGACGATCTGCAGCGCATCGTCATAGCTGTTAAAGGATGGCAGCATCCCATGAAGACCCAAAAAACGTAGAATGCAAGTGCCCGCCACAAGAAAGGGGCAGTCCCAGAAAATACTTCCAAAGGACACCCTCTCACTCAGGGAAAAGGACGCCGAGATTCCATCTCGACATCGCATTAATGCATTGGTAATCCCTTCTTTCATTTGGATCATTTAAAAATAAAACACTCATTTATGAGTGCAGGTGGATTGGCTAAAATTATGCCGACGTTGTCGGGCTGAAGCCGATAGGACGATCCGGCCCAACTTCGCTTTCGGGCTGGACCTCTAATAGGTTCCTGATGGTGATCACCATAATGACCAAATCATTCCCCCTATGCAGCCCACCCGAGCTCAGGCTATTATGTCAGCCGACATAGGGCACAACCCCTGTATGCAAACAATGGCAAATATATCGCCCGGGATGCAATTCCGACCTCGCTCCTCCAAAGGTGCAAAACCCCGCGACAAACGCTTAACTAAAGGCTTCTAGCTACAAACGGAAAGAGGGGATCCCTTGCCTTATGCCCATGATCGATGTTACCCTCGAATGAGGTTAGAGGGTAAGGACAATCAGATCCTCGATCGGAACCGGCCTGACGAGGAAGACGACTGCCACGGGGCTTGTTCCCCAGAACGCAGCCTCTTTTTTATTATTTCCTTTCCCTTGTTGTTTCTAATATGTTTGCAGGTAGGGAACTGAGGCATTCAGTAGCTCTGGATCCCGCTCGAGGATCCGCGGCCACCATGGGGCCCGCCGGGCATTCTTTCCTCGGCCGAGTTTCTAACAAGAAGAAGGTTCCGCCACCAAGATTATTAGCAGGACTGCACATCCCCGGGCAGAGGACGTGACAAGATCGTGATCCTCTCTCTCCTAAAAAGTTCCAATATGGAATCATACAAGCACATCAGATAATCAGACTCACAGCAACAAGACAACGTATATTTACAACATATTCTCATCAAGCAATAAAGAATATTTTTTAAGATTCTCACATCTCAAAGAAGACTATTTCGGATTATCCACAGCAAAAAAAATTCCGCCAGATATATTTCGAGATACCCGGAGACTTACATAATCCGATATCCATATGACCCCAGGGTCGAAAATACCAAGCTCATCAAGCCCTCGTGGTGCAACTCCGAGCTCATAAGAAGCGAACTTCAGGCTTAAACAATGCGATGACTCAGAGACTACCACCGATCTCCACGCACTGGAAAATTCGAAATTGTAAGACCCTAACGGGTAGCCTCGGTAAAAGTAGATCTATTCTCTATATATTGTAAGACCTCAACAGGTATGGCAAACTGTAGTACCTCAACAGGCATGAAAAATCCCGCAGTTTAGGCTATAAGTCGCATTTGTAAGAATCTCGAAAGGGCATACCCTTGGTGTAGATGCCTAAAACTATTTTTCAGGATCAAAATGGCTCCGGCCAAACGCACATGACTCTAGTCAAAACGGCTGCTTCGGCTCTAAAAACATGACTCAGGGACACCCGACTGTTGCTAAAAAAATCCTCCAAATCTACTTTGGAAAGAACCAGTTAAACACAGGCTTCCCTCACATGCAAAAAATGAGTCCCAACCACGTCGTCTCCAAAATTACAAAACTGTCGATCTACTGGATCTACGAGCTATGAACCTTCTGAGGCGCTCGAACCATCGCCGACTACGAATTGAAATCGAGGTTCTTTTAGAACCGACTATGGGTTAGGCAAAATAATCAATAAGACCTTAACAAGAGGAAACAAATCCTACAAAAATCCTTCGGGCCTCACATCAAAAGGTCTCTACGACCGTACAGTGTAAGAGCCATTGTCGTCGGCTTAAAAATTGACAACTTGAGGATTAAACTGAGCTCGCGTTATAACCCGATTCAGAGATCGGATCCAAAATAGTAAACCAAAGCAAAGCCTCCGGGCCTCATATCAAAAGGTCCCCATGACCAAACAGTATTAGTACCAATTTCGCCGTCCAAGCAAAGCCTCCGTGCCTCATATTAAAAGGTCTCCAAGGCCGAACAGCGTAAGTACCATTGTCGCCAGTAAGCAAGCCTCCGGGCCTCATACTAAAAGGTCTCCATGGCTGAATAGCGTAAGTGCCATTGTCACCGGCTAAGCAAGCCTCTGGGCCTCATACTACAAGGTCTCAATGACCAAGCAACAGGAAGGCCACCACCACTGGCCGAGAGCTCAAATTGGATTAAAGGGTCGATTACAGCTCGAGTCGCAACACGACTCGGAGACTGGACCCAAAAATCATAATACTCCTTAAAGCATGACATCGATGCCATTATCTCCATTCGAAACCTCCGAAAAGACTAAGGGGTCAATTACAGCTCGAATAGCAATCCGACTCGGAGACTAGACACAAAAAATTGCCAAACGCCCAAGAGCAAAAAATAAAAACCTTTATCGCCAGGCCGAACGCGCTCAAGGGTAAATTAAGCTCGAGTCAGATCCCGACTCGGAGACTGAGCCCAAGGACAATTTTGCCACAAAATGTCAGAAGGCACGGCCCAAACAATGTTATCAACGGTCGAGACAACTCTCCAGGCCACACACTGGCAAAATCACTTTGCCCAGGAGCACAAAAGGTCATCACCCTCCACCCAGTCAGGCGGAAAAAGGCTGGGAAGCCAGTTTAAGCTCGAGCCATAACATGATTCAGGGATCAGTTCTAAAACTGGTCTACACATCTGAGAGCAACGACAGAAAAAAGGTACAAAAGGCATATTGCTTTAAAACTCTTTTTATATTACATATGAAAAACATTCTCCACTTACAGGCACGCCCTACGCGCGCTGGGAATCAGGTTACAAAATGGTAGAATCTATATCATTGCGCCAAAGGTATATAGCCCATCAAGTTCGCTCTCTGAAACATCCACAAGGTGTGACCGAGCATCACCCTCGTCCGCCCTTGCTTGAGTTAATTCCTCCGAGAGATTAAAGCCTCTCGCTCCAACCTCCTCAAATACTTCTCTCCGGGATCAGCAGCAAACATATTCCTCGATCCTCCTATCACGATCAAAGGCTTGCCTTAACTCAGATTGAGTGTCAGCAACCTCCTTTATGCAAATCGTCATCTCACAGTCAGCCTTGGTTTGGCTTAACGCCGCTACCGCCCAGGCCTCAATTATCTCGACCCTAACCTTCGAAAGGTCGGACTCAAGTCTCTCAATCATATCCGCCTGAACTTTGGAGTTACCACAGGTCAAGTTAAGCTGCACCTCGAAGGCAGGGATCCTAGCTGAGGCACTCGTCTCCTCCAAAGCTTGAGTCCTCACTTGAGCTCTCAGCTCCTCGCAAGCAACCCTGACACGGTGCACGTCACCTTAAAGGTACTCCAAGGCCTATGCCTTTTTCTACAACAGATATGGCAAGAAGAAATTAGCCTCAAAGTTAGAAAGATGCGAAGAACGCACCGCAAGAGGTTACCTGCTCCACCAAATAGCTCTCATAGTTCGAGCTCTTATACGCCTCATATCGCCAATATTGCAGCTCAACTACTTTCTCCTAGAAAAGAAGCCTAAGGGATTCCCCCTCATCCAGAATCCTCTGGAACTTGGACTTTTGATGAAACAACTCAGACTTAAGCTTATCACAAGCCTGCGCAGGAAATATTCAATAAGAAGAGGAAGATCTGGGGTATGGGAAAATTTGCGAACAAACTCACTGCAAATCAGAACACGCTCCTTTTACTACTGCTCCCGCGACCCTAGAAGAACCGGTCCCAAGCATACCGTGCCTGCCCAAGGGAGCCGTTTGCCGAGAAACAGACGCCTGGGGGATAGCCGACACGGGCGATGCCCCGTTCTAAAAAATACGAGCCCAGCCGACAACACTAAAGGACCATTCGCGTTGTGTCCCTCTTGTTACTTCTGTCTCTCGAACTAAGGACCGACGACTCCATCTCATCTCCGAAAAAGCATTGCTTTACCCCAACAAATCGCCTAATATCTACGAAACAGCAAATTCAGCATAAAGAAGATGGGAAAATGTCACCTCGGGTACATATCAGCGGGAGAAAAGCAACAGAAACACATACCTTGATGATCTACTCCCCACCTAATGCGAGACATAGCTCTCCACCTACGCTCGTCGCAAGACAAATGGGTCACCAACCTCCGAACCTAGTCGGCCAAATCATGAACTGAGCTTGGCGTCCACAAAGTTACTGCAACAAGGAAATAGCATTGGTTACTTGGCCGATTTTAGCCATGAAAAAAATATGAAAAAGCGATAAAGCGCCTTACTTACGTGTGTGATTCCACTCTTCGGGGAATGGCAGAGACCCCACATGAACAATATCGGTCATCCGGACTCTGACGAACCAACTGGCCCACTCTCAATATCTGCCTTGCTCATCATTAACAACAAAGGACGTGGGCAAACGACCCCTCAAGGTAAATAGTCCTCGTTGATGAAAAGGCCGATATAGCCTGATAAGATGGTCAAGCATGAATTCAAGTTCGGCTTTCTCCTTAAAAAATCTCATCATCAGCACCATTCGCCAAAATGACGGGTGGATCTACGCCAGAGTAACCTGATACTTCAAACAAAAATCGAGCACGACCTTATCAAGAGGGCCAAATGCAAAGGGATATAGGTACACACTCAAGAACCCCTTAGCAGAGTCCGCGATGCTTTAACATAGGGCAAACACCCGCAGTGTCGCTCCCTGCTCCACTCGCAGTATCGCCTCGCCATCTCTAGGTTTTCCTCTCTTATCAAGCACGCCATCTCCAGAGTAAAATCCTTTGACTCTCCAGCACCGGGGACTGCACTCACCGCCCTTTGCCATACCGGTTCCGAGGTGGTCGCCATGACTATGACAGAACTAGCAAAACAAAGCAAAGAAGCACCAACGCTTTTTGCACTCCAAAAGACAGGGAGCCCTATGCTGAAACAGGAGGGCAGCTACCCAAAAATAGTTAAGTCTCGCAGATAGGCCGAAGTCACCCCTCTTATATACAAGAGGCAACAACGAGTCGCCTGCCAGATGTAAGCTCCAGGCCTCGATACAAATCGACGGGTAGATGCCCGACCCAGGAAACATCTTCCAACAGGAAACTAAGCTCGATGAGCTATATGAATTATCTCCACGACTTAAGACAGCATTTTGCATTCAGAGCACCTGGCCCCCAAGAAACAGGGTCATGGGGAGCTCCAAAGCACCAATACCAGATGCAAGGCATATGCCCGGGCTCGCGATTCCCTCTCCGGAGGAGTAAACCCCGGGTTAGGGGTGTACATGGACCGGGTTGGTTCGGTTTTTATCAAAACCAAACCAAACCAACTATATCGGTTTGGATTGGTTCGGTTTTGTCGGATTTTTCGGGTTTTCGGTTTTTTTATTACTTACATATTATTTCAGTCTTACTTTGTTAAATATTTGATACGTATACATCTATTTACTAAAAATATAAAAAGTTGACTAACATATTATCAATTAAAATATTCTTATGCGAGAATTCCATTATTAGTTAACACATAATAATTATTGTTTTTAGTTGTCTGGCAATAATTTTTCGTTGATATACACTTTCAGGTTATCCGAATTTAGTAATTAAACATAAAAATTAATATGATACCTAAATATTAATAACCACTTCACATTCGAAAAAGATATAAGAATTTAATACATCTTAACATATGATATGAATATGTAAGAACAAAGAGATTGACGTATTTTAGTAACACTTGATAAGAAACTGATCATACAATCCATTATTTAAGGTCAATAAATATGGAGCACTTCATATTATATTAAAATTTATATCCCGCAAGAGAATCCCAAATATTTCTAGATATTTTTTAAAAAAAATTTTATATAAAATCTTAAATAATATATATAAAAATTATATATTTATATGTCAGGTTGGTTGGGGTTTTTTATTCAATATCAAACCAAATCAAACCAAACCGAGTCGAGTTTTTTAATTGGTTTGGTGCGACTTTTTGTTTTGGTGTGATTTTTCGGTTCGGTTTGTACACCCCTAACCCGGGTGATCCGATCTCCAAAGCTCTATGAGGCCCCGAGGAAGTGCCCCAAACATAGGCAAACTCCTCAAACGGAAGCCAGCCTTACACTCCCTGAAAAAGTTATCCACTTCAAAATCAACATGGCTCACCGAGGCACCCAAAGATGACCTTCATCGAGGGTAGCATTCCCGAAGGCTCCGAAATTCAATGCGTGATCTCCAAATAAACCAGCGGACCCCGATAGTTCGAGCTCACCAGGTTGGCCCTCCGACAGTCTGAAATGCGACCAAAAGGTCGAGGAAGAACCTTGTTAGTCGGCTGGAGACTAGAACAAGCTATCATGGCAGACTATGATGGTCCATAAACAAAAGAAGGCATTCAAAAACCCCGAAGGGCGTTAGAGCAAGCAAATGCCAGGGGGGAGCAGAAGTCTATCTCATGCGGCGTGAAGAGATCATCTACATCCAGATCAATAAGGGCCCTAGGGTACCCCCAAAAGTGGCCTACATCCATGGCAGGCCTTGGAACTTATCATAACTTGGGAAACTCTTATAACACCGATCTATCGAGCCGGCCCAGAGTTGTTTCGAAAGAAAACAATGGGACCGAGAAGAACCCATATTGATCGGTGAAAAATTAAGGCAAACACTTATGTCCAAGTAAAATATCAGCAACCATCAGCACAGAAAGATACATTCGAAGAGCCTCGAAGGGCATGAAGGCATACAGAAGCAGAGCAAATTCTAAAGTAGAAGTCAATAAAGTTCATTTCTTATTTAGGAAGCTTTCAAATACAATATCCCCCGAGGGGTCACGGCGTTCGATTACAACGTCCGCGAAGAATAATTACATACAGAGTACGAAAACCTACAAAGGGGAATACGTGAAGAAAGGGCCTGGAACCTACTCTACCCTCGAAGGCATACTCTCTGTGGCAGAGTCATCATGGATTGTGCCTTTGGATGCACGCAACCAACGGCCTCACCCTGATCCCTTGAAGTAGTACTTCAGAGAAGAAGACAAAAAAGAAGGCGAAGGAAGCGGGGAGGGATGAGAAAATGCCATAGCTCTCCGAAGCTCGAGGACCCTCTTTGGCCAAGGAAACTTCGGAGAGGCAGCGGACCAAACGACCTCGGTCCCACTTGCACGGATGCTTCGAACACTCGTATTCAAGCATCAAGCCGCACAAGTTTTCAGCTCCAGGTAGAGTTTCGCAGTGAGCCGGGGTATGAAGGTGAGCAGCGGTGCATAATCTGAACAGCCATCTATGCAAAGGTAAAACCAACTCTCCATCCATCACCATCTTGGGCCAACGGTAGCAGCAGTAGCCTATATCTTGACGACCACAGCAATATCGGAACAATATGTTTATGTTCCATGAAGGGAGGCCTCGGCACAAGGCCTCAACACCTCCAGACAGCCTTGAGATAAAAAGATTTCGTCATGACGATCCAAGGTGAAAGAAGATGATGGGAAGGAAGAAGCAAAGCATACCAACAGAATTATTGAGATAAGGAATGCAATGCCATGAAACACCCTCATTTATAGGGGAAAAACGACACGGTCATCGATACTCTAGAAGATGGATCGGTGAAGGTAATTACTAAATCTTTGAAAAACCGAACCGGCGGCAATGTTTTTGCCTCGAGGAATGGAAATAAGAGGACATCGAATAGAGACCTACGAGATGCACGGATTCAGACAAGATTCAATTTTTGAAAAGATCCCTTGCCCCTCTACGGGCTTCTTATTATGCTGTCGTGGTTGAGAGAGATAAGCTAAGTGCCGATATCAAATAATTGGAGAAAGAATACGAGGATTTTAAAGATAAAGAACTTGTTGATGTAAGTTGGGCTTATTTGAATGCCCGACTTGACATATTGACGGAAATGGGCCAAGAGATTTGACTTAGAAGTTGAAATTGCCAAAACCAAGGAGACGATTGAAAAGTCTCGGCAGAGTCAAAAAGTTTCATCACCTGAAGTTGATATCCCAATAGGTGACGAGATCATGTCAGATGAAGCTGCTTTTCAAGCCTCGCCATCTCAAGCCACCCCTCCTGTTGATGAAGATAATCCCCCCAGTGTCTAGTGAAAGAGTTTATTGAACCATGTTCCCTTTTTTTTGGAACAATTGGTGGTTACCCCCGGTCCCATTTTGGGGGTTATGTTTTTGGTGATAGCAAGTCCCCAGGAATTGTCGGGGTTGTTTATAAAAATAACAATCAACTTATGACAGTTTATACTTAGTGTAACTTGATATTATAAAATTTTTGGTTTAACTTAATCCTTTCGATTTTCTGTTATACTCTTTTTGCCTTTTTTTTAAATCCAAGGTCTTGTTTTTAATTCGCGGGCTTTTGTCTTACCCTTTTGACTTTTTTTATTTTTAGAAATGCTTTATTAATTTTATGGATCTTTGAATCAAACATAAATTATGAAAGAGGGCCCTTTTTATATACAACACTTAATGAAAAAGACGTCTCAAGTTCATAATGGTGTAAACATACGAAAGAAGAAATAAGAACACACATGTTTCTTGAAATAACTTTGATAAAAATTTTATTCGAACTTTGTCAAGTGTAACATGCATTTAAATATCTTCTATTACTCTTTCGTAACTGTTTTCTTTACAACAGATTTGCAAAAAAGAAAATTCAAGGGTTTCTTCATGACCCATGGCTAAATACTACATTTAACCTAAACATCGTAAGATTTTGAAATCTGTATCTACGAGTAATATTATTCACAGGTTTTTTGATTAGGCTTGTGTTATTGGCTCGTGACTTTGCTCTGAACTTAATATTTGATGAGTAGACTTTTAGGCTTGACTTGGCTTGAAATTTAATTGATTTCAGTCTTCTTTTCCTTCCTTATACATACATCATATGTATATTATATAGTCCCCCAACTGTTTGAGCTTTGAAGTATGAAATCTCGAGCACTTGATTATTTCTTCCATGTGGTCCTTTTCCTGAAAAGAAAAACATACATGACTCGAAGGTTCGATTTTAGATGAAGACTACTTAACCCATTTAAATTTCCATCAGAATAGTTGTAACCCTAGAACGGGAAATATGTTCTTTCCGCGTGTCGTTCAGGTCGTAATTCATCATTTAGTACGGGCTAGCTTTCTGCCTATCATCTAAAATCGTTAGTAAAATTTTAATAATTTGAAAATAAAAATTGTTAGTGAGGATACCTGCCCGTTGGTATTTCCTTTCCTTAGAAGTAATATCTCTTTAGATGGCCAGCGTTCCAATTTGAAGGTAGAATCTTGCCATCCAATGTTTCAAGCTCGTATGCTCCTTTTCCTGTGATACCGTGAATCTTATAAGGCCTTCCCCAAGTTGGACTTAACTTTCCTGCATTGGCTGCCCTTGTTTATTGGAAAACATTCTTGAGTATGTAGTCCCCAATCTTGATGTATCTAAGACGAGCTTTCCGATTGTAATACCGTTCAATAACTTGTTTTTGTGATATAATCCTTATTAGTGCAGTTTCCTTCCTTTCTTCAAGTAAATCCAGGTTTATCCGTATCTCTTCTTCGTTCGATTCTTCAGTAGTTTGAGTATATCTCATACTTGGTTCCCCTCTCTCGACTAGAATTAAGGCTTCATCTCTGTATACAAGTAAAAACAATGTTTCTCCCGTACTTGTTTTTGTTGTTGTTCGGTTTGCCCATAAGTCTCTAGGTAGTATCTCTGGCCAGTTGCCTTTAGATTCTTCCAGTCTTTTCTTCAAATTGTTGATAATGACTTTATTTGTTGATTCAGCTTGTCCATTACCCACAAGATGATAAGGAGTTGAAGTGATCCTTTTAATTTGCCAACTTTGGAAAAATTTTGTGATTTGTGCACCTATAAATTGCAGGCCGTTATCATATACGATTTCCTTGGCACCCTGAATCGACATATGATGTTGCGCCGGATGAAGTCTCTGACCTCTTTTTCTCGTATCTGTTTGAAAGCTCCCGCCTCTACCCACTTAGTAAAATAGTTAGTGAGTACTAATAAAAATCTTACCTTGCCTTTGGCTCGTGGTGGTGGACCTACAATATCCATCCCCCACTTCATAAAAGTCCATGGTGCAATGACTGAATGTAATAATTCAGCTGGTCGATGCATGTTGTTACCATACCTTTGGCGCTTGTCACATTTTACCACAAACGTTTTCGCGTCTTCTTCCATTTTTGGCCATTAATAGTCGGCTCTAATCATGGTTTTTACCAAAGATCTTCCTCCAGCATGATTTCCAAAATGTCCCTTGTGTATTTCTCTTATCACGCATTATGTTTGAGAAGGTCTGAAACATCTTGCTAGAGGGCTACCGAACATATTACGATATAAATTATCTTGTTTTAAATAGTAACGGGCTGCCTTTTGGAGAAGTTCCTGAGCCTTTTTCTTATCTTCAAGAAGTATTCCGTACTGCAAAAAATTGACAATTTCATTTCTCCAATCCCATGTTAAATTGTTGTAATTTACCTCGTTTTTATCTTGATCAAGCATGGAGTGAAACAAATGAATCGCGGAAGCATTTTCTGCATTTGTTACTTCTGTAGTAGCGCAAGGTTAGCTAGAGCATCTGCCTCAGCATTTTCTTCCATTGGTATCGACATGACTTTCCATGTTTGAAATTTCCTGACCAAATCCCGTGCCTTTTTCAAATACTGCTACATCCTCGCCTCTCTAGCTTTATAAGTCCCCTGCATCTAGTTAACCACGAGCTGTGAATCGCTTTTGATTATAACTTGCTCTATTTCGAGCTCTCGTGCCAATTCTAATCCTGCAATCACAACTTCGTATTCTGCCTCATTATTAGTAATAAGATGACATTTTATGGCTTGTCGTATAGCTTCTCTTGTGAGTGGTACCAAAACAATGCCTAGACTTGCTCCTTTTACATTTGATGAACCATCAATAAATAAGGTCCAAGTACATGGATTAGACCTGTTAAATACCTGCAGTTCTTTTTCTTTCTCCAGATGCAATCCCTGATTAAAATCTGCTAAAACTTGCGACTTTATTGCAGTTCTTGGTTGATATGCTATGTCATATTCACTTAGCTCTATAGCCCATTTGGCTAGTCTACCTGATAACTCTTTTTAATGCAATATATTGCGTAAGGGATAATCAGTTACTACAGAGATAGAGTGACATTGAAAATAAGGCCATAACTTCCTAGATACCATAATTAACGCGAGTGCACATTTTTCTAGATGAGGATATCAAGTCTCAAAATCTAGTAATGACTTACTAACATAATAAATCGGAGATTGTTTACCTTGGTCCTCTCGAACTAACACATCAGTTGCCGCTACTTCTGAAATAGCAAGGTAAATGAGTAGTTTTTCCCCATATTTTTTATTTGTGAGCAATGGTGCTTTCAAATTGTTAAGCACCTGTTGACATTCTTCAGTCCATTCAAATTGATCTTGCTTTTTTATAGCTAAAAAGAACTTGAAGCATTTTTCTAATGGCTTGGAAATAAATCTTCCCAAAGCAGATATTCTTCCCGTCAGTCGTTATACTTCTTTTTTATTCGTTAGTATATCCAGAATTTCTTCAATAACTTTAATTTGTGCTAGATTTACTTCAATATCACGGTTAGAAATAAGAAATCCCAAGAACTTACCTGACGAAACCCCAAACGCGCATTTTTCAGGGTTTAATTTCATATTAAATTTACGAAGAATCTGAAATATATCAGTCAAGTGTTGAATATGATCCCCTGCTTCTTGTGACTTGACCAGCATATCATCTATATAAACCTCCATGGTTTTCCCTAGATATTCCTGAAACATTTTGGTCACCAGCCATTGATATGTGGCCCCAGCATTCTTGAGACTGAATGGTATCACTTTGTAATAGTAACTCCCCCTGTCTGTTATAAATGAAATCTTTTCTTCATCCATAGGATCCATTTTTATTTAATTATACCCTAAATATGCATCTAAAAAGCTCAATAATTCATGTCCTACAGTAGCATCAATTAGTTGATTTATATGCGGTAATGGAAAAGAATCTTTAGGGCAAGCTTTATTTAGATCAGAATGATCTATGCAAACTCGCCACTTACCATTCTTTTTTGGTACAACTACCGTATTAGCCAACAAATTTGGATAAGTTACCTCGCGGATAGACCCAATTTTTAAACGTTTCTGCACCTCATCTTGAATCACCTGATCCTTGAAGGAGCCTTGCTTCCTTTTCTTTTGTTTGACAGGTGGGATGATGGATCTTCATTTAATTTTTGAGTCATTACCTCCGGGGGTATACGTGTCATATCTGAATGGGACCAAGCAAAGCAGTCTACGTTAGCTTTTAAAAATTTAGTCTACTTACATTTTATTTCATGGCTGAGGTTGGTCCCAATGTAGACTTTTCTGTCAGGCCAGGGTGCAAATAATACTACAGCTTCCAATTCCTCGATCGTTGTTTTGATGTTTTCATTTTCTTCTGGTTCTTGGATGGTGTCAGCCTCGAGTCTTCATCTATTCGCCCATGCTTAATTGAGGTTTGTGTTGCAGCATCCTCAACTTGGTTCTGTGATTGCTATTTGTCTTTGCTTTTTGCATTTGCATCTGCTACGGAATTAATGCTTCGAGATGCTTGTTGGTCACCACATATTTACAGTATTCCCCATTGTGAAGGGAATTTGATAACTTGCTACAAAGTGGATTTAACAGTATCTATCTCATAAATCCATGGTCTACCAAGAATCATATTGTAAGCCATATCCATTTCTACTACTTGAAATTTGGTGTCTTTGACTACTCTTTCTGCGTATGTGGTGAGTATTATCTCGCCTTTTGTCATGGCGCTGGAGTTGTCAAAACCAGACAAGGTAAGAGCCTTGGGTATCAACTTATCATCAGTTTGCATTTTATTTATCACTCTTAACAGAATGATATTCACAGAATTAGTTGTATCAATCAAAATTCGTTTCACATTAGTGTCATGTACAAGAAAAGATATTAACAGTGCATCATTATGTGGGGTTATCACGCCATCTGCATCTGCATCATCAAATGTAATACCATCTTCTTCCAAAACCTGTCCAACCCGCTTCCCTTGTGTAACTGTTATTTTTGACACATTCCTCACTCCTGTATATGTTACGCCATTGATCTCTTCTCTTCCACTTATGACATTAACCGTCCTTTTTGGTCAAGGGGGTTTTAGGGGCTCCTGCCTATTTTTCATATATGCCCAATTTCCCTTTTCTCTAAATAATTTATCCAAATATCCTTGTTTCAATAAATGTTCTACTTCACCTTGCGGCAATCTACAATCCGTCATTTTGTGATCGTGATCGTTGTGAAACTCGCACCAAAAATCAGGATTTCGCCTGTTTGGGTTTGATCTCGTTTCTTTTGGCCAGCGTACCTTGTCTCCCATGCTCTTTAAAACAGCCACCAACTCGGATGTGCTAACAATAAAAATTGTAACCGCTGACCTTTGCCTTTGAGTTTTTGTCATCATCTCTCGTCTCTCGCGTGTTTCGTTCTTTTCCAAACCTTGATGATGAACCTGACTCTCTATCTCTTGATCTATGATCGTACCTTGGGTTTTCCTGTCTTGAACGTGAGTCTCTTCCTTCTGGTCCCATATAAGGCTCGTACCTATTTTTTTCAAACCTTTTTTCAGTTTCAACTTGCCTTGAACATACCCTTTCATCCCTTTGTGATTGAATGATGGTATCTTTTTCTATCTGCAGCTTCCTGTTGTATCTATTATAAATATCATTCCAAGTTGTTGCTGGAAATTCCCGTAGACTTTCCTTGAGTCTCCTCGTGGCTTCTGAACTTTTTTTATTTTGATTGCTGGCAAATGCCATAGTTACCCAGTTATCTGGTACACATGGCAACAACATCCTCTCACGCTGGAATCTGTCTACGAATTCCCTGAGAAGCTCCGTATCTCCTTGCTTTATTTTGAAAATGTCCTCCATTTTTTTCTCAATTTTTTGAGCTCCTGAGTGTGCTTTGATGAATGAATCTGCAAGTTCACCAAAAGAATCTATAGAATTTTTGGGTAAAAGAGAATACCATGTTAATGCTCCCTTAATGAGTGTTTCTCCAAATTTTTTGACCAGTACTGATTCAATTTCTTTCTTGGTCAAGTTGTTGACTTTTACACCGATTGTGAATGCAGTTACGTGATCCCGTGGATTAGTTGTCCCATCATATTTTGGAATATCGGGCATCTTGAATTTCTTTGAAATTGGTAGAGGAGTAGCACTTGGCTTCCAAGGTTATAGTGAGTATTTTTCCATATCTATTTCCTTGATTACAGACGGCACTCCAGGTATTTGCTCTATGCGGACACTCTACTCCTTGAGCTGTTTCTGCAAAGTTAGTACTAAATTTTGTAAATCAAAATTAACTGGGTTACCTGACCCTCCATCACGGGATTCGCTAGGAGTTCCTCCACTACATGAGTTAATGAGTCCTAAGCGAGGATTTTCCAAGGTATTGTTGTTTAGAGTTGATATTGGCGGCGCAACTGGCAGCTTGTTAGCGAAGGCCTCAAGCGCATTACTGACCTGTTGAGCGATTAACTTTTTCAAAGCTTTATTAATAGCCTCATCATTTTCAAATTGATCATTCATAGTTGACCGAGATCTATCAGCAGTTCCTTCTCGATATTATCGAGGAGAATTTCGTAGGGAAGGGACCGGAGCTCCATTGCCTTGAAGATTCTCCTGGTGTTGATGGTCTCCTTGATTGTTGCCATTAACATTCGACATGATTGATTTGACGAAAAAGTCGATTTAGAAAGTAATAGATTATCAGATTTCCGGTAACAGAACTAATGTGTTCTACCAGAAAATAGGAATTTTGGTCAAAGCTAATATTTTAGAAGAACTCGGATTACTGATAATCAAGAAAACTAGATTGAAATAATTCGACTTGCAATAAGAAAGCATAAAAGTAAATGTATTTCAATAGTAGTTCGAACATGTCTGTACTAGTGATATTTTTTTCTTTTTTATAGGGAATTTCATAATATAACGCCTACTCTCATTAATGATTGAGTATTAATGACTAATAATATCATTAATGTAACGTTACAATATGTAATCGTAACTGTTGCGTGAAGATTATGTAACGTATGGCTCATTGATGGAAGATCTTTGAATATGCCCTTTATTCTGCCTTGGTTCATTTTGACTGTCTCTTCTACTCCTCAATTAGACTGAGATTCCCGCATCTAATTGTCTCGTGGATATTTTGTTCTGTTCCTCTTTGTTTCGTACCTCTTTGTAAATTTATGACCAGCTGTCATGTTTCTATTGCTCCACATGGATCGCCTTGTCATTGGAAATATTACAAAAGTGTGAAGTCTATTTTTTACCAATACAATGACCCCAACAGAAACTTGTAGTTATGTCCTTTTATTTATGTAACTTAAATAATAATGAGAAAAAGGAGATTGATGTTTAGTTTCGGTGCATCTTTGGGTTACGACACTAGAGAATGATTTTTTTTTTTTTTTTTGGTCTCTTATTTAATCTAGTTAGTCAATTTTAATTAAACTCAGAAAGAAAGATACATAATGAAGTATAGTTTTTCCGTTCTTGATTTGGGGAAAGAAAAGAAAAAAAAATCTCTTCTCATATGTTATAATTTTGAATCTGTGTCAGCGTGGATTGTTTCTTAAATAGTGCATTTTTGTTGAAAATTTTATAGTATTGTCAATTGTGTAAAATTTTCAGTTTGTATTATTAGAATTAAGAAAATTTAAATTACTGAACATGCATGTGCCTTGTTGTATGTATATTCCTTATTGCTTTTACATACAAATACATTAAATTACTTTGAAATATGAAACTTAATTATTGAATAATAGATTTCACAATAAATTTTAAAATGAACTTTAGATTTGATGGCTTGTGATCCATATAGTTTTATCTAATAAGATTTAGCCACAACAACCTTGATTAAGTAAAATTTAGGATAACATAAGAAAATTATAGACATTAAATTATTTTTAAAGTATTGAGATTAATGTCTAAGTGATCTAAAATTTATTTAATTAGATATTAGCCACAACATTTTTAGTCAAATGAAATATAAGGATAAGGACCACATAAGTAAATTTAAACGATAAGCTTGTGATTAGTTATGCACAATATAATGACTTAAGAACCTTTATCATATTTTGTATATTTAATTAGGGTAAAATATTAAATATTGATTCATAATTACCTACAGGGATTATGGATTATAATTTAATAGCTATCAATGTATAGGTTTTCATTGGAGTAATAAAATTTACAATTCTATCATAAGGAATGAATCTAATTGAATTAAAATTTTAGCCTACAGGGAATTTTTATGTTACTAGATTCAATTTTTACATGGTTTCAATTGGTGAATCGTGATATATATTTATTTGCCTCAAATTTATGTTAAGTATGTATATTTTTTGTAGTTGTGCAACTTGTGAATTCTTTTTGATATTTTTGATATTCCCGAACTTAATGTTTGAGAATTATAAGATTTGAAAGGAGAGAGTTCTTCTTCATTTGGGGTGCATGGACATTGATTATGCTATTAGGAAAGACGAACCACATATTACTGAAACTAGCACTCCAGTTGAAATTGCTCTTCAAGAACAATGTGAGCGGTCTAACCACTTGAGTACCATGTTCATCAAGACAAAATTGTTGTTGTTAGTCGTGATTCTGTTCCATAGTATACCAATGTCAAGGCATTATTGAAGGTTATTGATGTACAATCTAAGACTTCAGATAAGGTACTTGCCAGCAACCTAATTATGAAATTCTCATCTATGAAATTCACTAATGTGAGAGGTGTGCATGAGCACATCATGAAAATGCGAGACTTAGCGGCTTAATTAAAAACGTTTGAGGTTGAAATGTAAGAAACTTTCCATGTGCACTATATATTGAACTCTCTTCCCTAAGAGTATGCTCCCTTTAAGATCTCTTATAACACACATAAGGATAAATGGTCTATTAATGAACTTATGACCATGTGTGTTCAAGAGGAGGGTTGATCGCTGACGGAAACAAGAGAAAGTACATTCATGGCTACTCAAGGAAAGAGGACACATCAAGCCAAGAAGAACGGAAAAGGAAAGGTACCCCCTGAAACTGACATCAATAAAGAATCCTTGTGTTTCTTCTGTAGGGCCACATGAAGAAGGATTGTGTCAAGTTTCAGAAATGACTTGAAAATAATGGTAATTCAATCTCTCTTATAACTTATGAAGCTATTATGGCCGATGTTAATCATAACACATGGTGGATTGATTCTGGTTTTATAATCTATATTACAAATTCTTTTCCGGGATTAAGAAACCTGCGGAAGCCAGTGAGAGATGAGCGAAGCATCTATTCTGGAAACAAGATGCAGTCGCATGTGGAAGCTATTGGGACATGTGTTTTAGTTCTTAGTACTGGTTTTATTTTGAAATTAGAAAAGACCTTTTATGTTCCTAGTTTTTCTAGGAATTTAATTTCAGTTTCAAGACTTGTACCCTTTGGTTATTCCTTCAACTTTTCAGAAAGTTATATGAACCTACTTTATAAATCTAAAGTTGTCGGTAATGGTACATTGTCTTATGATCTTTCCTCTCTTGATTTACAAAATGATGTCATTCACAATGTTTTGCATGTTCAAGCTGGTACAAAACAATGTGCTATGAATGAAGAATCCTCTACTTTGTGGCACCGGAGATTAAGACACGTCTCCACGAATATAATTAAAAAATTAGTGAATGATGGAGCACTTAGTGCTCTAGATTTTACTAATTTTGATACCTTTGTGGACTGCATTAAAGGCAAGCATACCAACAAGTCAAAGAAAGGTGCCAAGAGGAGTTCAACCATATTAAAATCATACATACAGATTGTCACAATTCATATCGGAGGGCCACGACTGGCATCCGGTGCCTACTCAACCGAGCGCCATGTACCTTATCACTCTTTACTATAAACTCGTCACGGGCCATGATAGTCCATATATATATATATTTAACTCACATAACTAATTCTAAAATATTTATATAGATACATAGGGGCCGACAAGGCCATCGATATGTCATACCTAACTATACCCAAGCCTCTGTCTGCAAAGCCTCTAGGAAAATATGGTTATAATATATAAGTCGGGACAAAGTTCCCGACATCCTCATAAAACAAAATAACATATATACAATGTGACTCGGCAATCCTCCAGGATGAAGTGGATCTCACCAACCAAAAACTGATATCTCGAGGCATCCTACAGTGGACGGTCCTCACCTCGCCTATCTACACTTGCGTGGCATGGAACACAGCGCCCCAGGAAATGGGATGTCAGTACGAATAATATACCGAATATGTAAGGTTGAACTAAAATATAATAATAAGTCAACATTAATGAAAGAGATATAAGGATCACCCGAACATCTGAAGTGCTACCGTATATGTATATATATATATAATCTCTTTGGAACCATTATCCATATTGATGCTGACTGCCCAACTGATCGATGGTAACTGTCTATTCGGCTGTAGCTTGGTGGTAAATGCATAACTGCCCAATCGGTGGTAAATAATAATACATAACTGTCCAATCGATGGTAACTGCCCAATCGGTCGTAGCCTAGTGGTAAATATATGACTGCCCAACCGGCTGTAGCTTGGTAGTAAATGTGTAACTTCCCAACCGGCCATAGCTCGATGGTAAATGTGTAACTGGCCAACCGGCCGTAGCTCGGTGGTAAATGCATATGTGCAACTGCCCAACCGATGATAAATAATGATATATAACTGCTCAATCTGTGGTAACTGCCCTACTAGCCGTAGCACGGTGGTAAATGCATGATGATGCATGTATCATTATATTATAAATATTAACATATCTATCATATGCTTCAATAGGGACATACATAGACATTCTTGAATATCATTTTACATGAATAAATAATATAGACATCCATAACTGCTAAGAGTAGAAACACTTATGAAATAGCATTACGTTTATGTACCGTTACTTAGATCATGCCAAAAGAAGGAAATATTAGCTTTAACATACCTGTATGATCTCTTCCTTATTACTCAACCAAGCTCAGCACAACTTCTTGCATCTATAACAAGTGAAATGATATTGTCATTAACATATAATGTCGTACCATCGTATTTGGCTAGTCGTATGACTTAAGGAAAATAGGCAACAACTCCCCTATTTTTTAATACATCTCAAAGACCACTAAGGGTCATCAACAGCCCAACAACAACAACTATAACCAACAACAGCAATAACAACAATATAATCCAATATGAGTTTCTCTGATTATCTTAACAATCATATTGAGCAGCAAGCTCGTTTTTACTCATAACAAGATATAACTTAAATCAAATTCTTATTCCACAAATTAGTTTACAATCTTCAAAATATCATACTTATAAGTACCATATTTTTTCTAGTTTAAAACATCCACAAAATGCCTTCCAAAGCATCCTCATACGTCTAGCACCTTAATTTTTATCGTCAATCACTTGTTTTTCATCTTTTCTTCTTCAATCAACTTAATAAACACCTACAAAGCTTAAAAACAGAAGCAAAAGATTATCAAATTATTTCTCACAATTTCCAGCCAGCACAAACCATATATTTAGCCATAAAACGGTCCAACCAAAAAGTCAACCATATGCCATATTCTTTCAAGTGTTATCGTATGGTTTTTCACTCAAACAACACAACCAATACAAGATTAACCTTAGGCAAAATCAAGAAGATGTTATACATATATTGTAGAACAGCTAGAACTTGAAACACCATCTCAACTTAGCTCACAATATCCCTCAATCACACCACAACATCATAGAAGCATTCTTTTATAGTCTTTAAAACCTTTGATGATGATTTGTGTTGATTTATCTTGAGTTTGGTTCTAGGGATCTTGGACCAGTTTTTGCAAATCTTGAGAGTGTTTTTGGTATGATAAATCTCTGGATATTGACAAAATTTAATGGTTAAAGACAACTTCTAATCCCACCACCTCAATTCTCCAAGCAGGTGGGAAGTTGTCTGCTTGGCAACTTGATCAATGCAACTTCGGACACTTGTATCTCACTATTCCGACATTGTATTGACAAGCACTTTTTCAGAGTTAGAAATTAGATACATGGAGATTTAATTTCATATAAATATCTCCTTTTAACTCTCAATATATTGGGAGAAAACTGCATCGCAACTTGACCTATAAACCTGCCAGTTTTTCCGAAGTGCGGCAACGTGACTTGGCAACCCTACTTTAAAAATTCATATTTCTCTACGCCGATATTGTATGAATAAATTGTTTAGAACTTTGGAATCTAAATTCCAATACCTTCATTTTGGTATGAGATATTTCCCATAATAACATCATAAAGCTTACAAATTTAATTTCTCAATACAGCTCGTTACAAGGCAAATCTTAACTCGATTTTTCCATAAGTTAAATCCAATTTTTTCCAAACTTTATATTCTATATCCAAACATCATATATAGTTATATTTTGACTTTACGCTTATTCAAATCATGATTAACATGTCTCGCATTCATTATACGTCACCTTAGGATGCACAGGGTGTAATACCAAATTTATCGATTTTAGGCAAAACTTATCTTCTTCAATTCGTTTAGCTTCTAAGCCTTCCAACCATCTTGATACTTGTTATTCACGATCTTAAATATTTGTAAATTTCACTGTAACATGATTAACTTATTTTATAAACTTTTCAAAGATGATTTCAATTCTGAGCTTACATCAATTGACTTACGACATACTCTCGCGTACGAAAATATGGGGTGTAACACAGATATATGTTGTCCAGATATGGATGCATATGGTCAGAAATAATTACTCAGGATTCACATTTATAAATGATTACTCACGATACATGTATATCTACATGCTTCATAATAAAAGCAACGCACTAGAAGCCTTTAAAGTTTTCGAGGCTGAAGTAGAGAAACAATGTGGAAAGCAAATTAAGATTGTGAGATCCGATAGAGGTAGTGAATATTATGGTAGATACATTGAGGATGGACAAGCATAAGGTCCATTTACTAAGTCTCTTCAAGAAAATAGAATTGTTCTCTAATATACTATACATGGTTCTCCAGACCAAAATGGTATAGCAGAAAGAAGAAATTGAACTTCAATGGACATAGTTCGAAGAATGTTGAGTAGATCTAAGCTACCTAAGTCCTTGTGTATTGAAGCTCTTAAAACGGCAGTGTATATATTAAATCGATTTTCAATTAAGGTTGTCCAAAAGACACCTTTTAAGTTATTTACAGGTTGGAAACTGATTTTGCGACATATACGCATATGGGGATGTCCGTATGAAGTTAGAGTATACAACTTATGAGAAAAAAATGGGATCCAAGGACAATAGTGAGTATTTCATTGGATATGCCGAAAGATCTAAAGGATACATATTTTATTGTCCATCTCACAATACTAGAATTATGGAATCAAGAAATGCAAAAAAATTTGAGAATGATTTGATTAGTGGGAGTGATCAGCTTCAGTATATAGTATCTGTAAACAAACAATCTTCCACTTCAAGTGAAAGACTGGTTATTGTGCACAACATTCCTCAAGTACATATGGGTGTTATGCAACCAGTCATTGAGGTTTCACAAGCTGATGAGAATATTCTAGTAGATCAAATTGTTCAAGAAATTCATGAAAATATTGAGCAACCATTTGAGCAACATAATCCTATGGAAAATGTTGATACAAAATTAAGAAAATCTAGTAGAGAAAAAAAAACCAGCAACTTCTATTGACTATGTTTGTATCTATAAGAATCAGACATTAAAGCCGAAAATGATCCTGAGTCTTTTTCGCAAGCTATGAGTTGTAAAGAATCATAACCGTGGTACAATGCCATGAAAGAAGAGATGAATTCCATGAAGAGTAACGAGGCATGGGCTCTTATCCAGTTTCCTGATGGTGTAAAATCCATTGGATGTAAATGGATCTTTAAGACTAAAAGAGACTCATTAGGCAAAATAGAGAGAGATATAAAGCAAGACTCGTTGATAAATGATTCACTCAAAAGGAAGAAATCGATTATACAAAGACTTTTTCTCTTGTATCTAAGAAAGATTCCTTGCGCATCATTTTGGCATTAGTATCCCAGTTTGACATATAATCACAACAAATGGATGTGAAAACTGTATTTCTCATTGGTGACCTAGAGGAAGAGGTTTATATGAAACAACCTGAAGGATTCTATTCTAGTAATGGTGAGCACTTGGTATGCAAGCTAAAGAAATCCATATGTGGATTGAAACAAGCCTCCCATCAATGGTATTTAAAATTACATGATGTTATCTCTTCAAATGGCTTTGTTGAGAACATTATGGATCAATGTATATACCAAAAGGTCAATGGGAGAAAATTTTCTTTTCTAATTCTATATGTGAATGATATCATTCTTGCAGCCAATGATAAGGGAATGCTATATGAGGTAAAACAGTTTCTCTCTCAAAATTTTGATATGAAAGATATAGGTGATGCATCTTGTGTCATTGGTATTAAGATTCATCGAGATAGACATCAAGGCATTTTAGGTTTATCTCAAGAAACTTATATCAATAGAGTTTTAGAGAGGTTTCGGATGAAGAATTGTTCACCAAGTGTAGCTCCCATAGTAAAGGGTGACAAGTTCAATTTGAACCAGTGCCCGAAGAACGACCTTGAGAGGGAACAAATGGCAAATATTTCATATGCTTTTGTTGTTGGAAGCTTAATATATGTTCAAGTTTGCACTAGACCTAATATCGCATTTGTTGTTGAAATATTGGGAAGATATCAGAGTAACCCAGATCTTGACCACTGCAAAGAAAGTCTTAAGATACCTTAAAGGGATAAAAGACTACATACAAGATCAGATACTTTGGAGGTAATTGGTTACTCTGATTCAAACTTTGCTAGCTGTGTTGATTCACGCAAATCAATATCAGGATATAATTTTATGTTGGTCGGTGGAGCTATATCTTGGAGGAGTTCCAAATAGGCTCTAACTGCTACTTCCACTATTGAGGTTGAGTTTGTTTTTTGTTTTGAGGCTACCTCACATGGTGTATGGTTGAAGAGTTCCATTTCGGGGCTTAGAATTATCGATTCGATCTTTAGGTCATTGAGGATATATTGTGACAATTCAGTTGTTGTCTTTATGACTAAGAAAAGTGGGAGTCGAAGCAAGCATATCGACATTAAGTATCTAGCCATAAGAGAATGTGTTAAATATAAAAAAGTAGTCATTAAGCACATTAGCACTGAATTGATGTTAGCTGATCTTTTACCTAAAGGCACGCCACTACAAAAATTTAAGGATCATGATGTTACGATAGGACTTGGTTCCACTATGTAAATTTTTATTATAACAACGAATTAATATTGATGAAACTATTATTGTATGAAATTTCTCATATTGTTATTGTGTACACATTCAGTTATTTTAAAAAATATCACTAAAGTATGGGCCTAGAATAAGCATTGAGTTTTATTCATTAAGAAATACGGGCTTAGATTTAGAGGCATAATGCCTTGTGATATATGGAAGATACTACTCGCTTTTAGAGGAACTATTGCCATGATTCATGTATTATGATTCTCTTTAAAGTATGAGTACTATGGCCTTGGGAATTAATTATACGGACCAAGTGAGAGAATGTTAGTAATGTCCTCTATTGAATGTGTCATAAAGATGGTCCGTTTAATTTGAACAAGTTGAAACTTCATTTTAACTTAATTATTTGAAACAGTCTATTGTCATAAAGAAACTATTGCCCCTTATACATCTGAACAAGTAATTATTCTTGATCGAAATACAGTATAAAAGAAGAAACTATGGATTGAGTCCCTAAGCATAGAAAAACCTTCTTAATTACTACACCATCTAGTAGGATTTTTGAAGTGCTTAGAAGACTAAACGGAGGAAAACTTCCGTCGCCGACGACACTGTAACAATGGCTGGAAGTATGTCCGATCTTTTTGTTTCTGTTGCGTTGTGCTCTTATATTATAAGTTAACCAGAGGCATAGTGAAGGGATCCATTTTTGTTACATGCAAGATTTAGTTTGAAAAACATCTAAATACAGCAAATAGTCTAAAATGAGTTAGTACTGTTTTAGTCATTTAAACATAGTGGTGACACTTCATTATGCAATTTGGAGACGCATGCTACAGGGTCTAGATTTTGGACGTTTAGAAACCACAGAGAAAGCAAAAGATATTTTTAAGGTTAAACCTTATTTCTAAGAAATTAATAGCCCGTTTGGCCAAGCTGCAAAAATCAGCTTATTTTGAGAAGGGTTTTTTTTTAAAAGTGTTTTTCTCAAAAGTACTTTTGGTGAGAAGCAGTTTGTGTTTGACTAATTAGTTTGAAAAGCAATTCTGAGTAGCAATTAGTGTTTGGCCAAGCTTTAAAAAACTGTTTCTAAGTTTATTTTTCTCAAAAGTGCTTCTCAAAAAAGTAGTTTCGGAGAAAAGCTATTTTTTTCTGCTTTTCCAAAACTGCTTTTGTTTCTCCTCAAAAGCACTTTTTTTCCTTCCAAAAGCTTGGCCAAACACATCGATTTTTGGCCAAAAGTGCTTTTGACAAAAAAAAAAAAGTACTTTTGGCTAAAAAAAAACTTGGCCAAACAGGCTATAAGTATCCGACTAACTTTAACTTGAGGAATTTTCCAAAGAATTGAGATTTAATTAACTAAAGCAAGAGCCTAACTATAGTTAGAACAATTAATTACTTCCATACACGATAATTAGAATTTCCTCATCAATTTCTTAGAGCCCATTTAGCCAAGCTGTCAAAATCTGTTTATCTTAAAAAGTACTTTTTCCGGAAGCACTTTTGAAAAAAAAAACAGTTTGTGTCTGGTCAATTAATTTAAGAAATATTTTTTGCAACATTTGGTAAACAATTTGTGTTTGGACAATCTTTCTAAAAAATGTTTTTGAGTGCCAAATTACCAAAAAGGATAGTACCAAGGTCTTATAATTATTTTAAAGATAAAAATAAACTTAAATATTTATCGTAACAGACTTTTATTATAAAACATAAAGTAAACAAACATAATAAATATTTAACTCAATTTTACATATATAGTTATACCAAAGCATATAATATTATCTAGTATAATTACTTATTTTTACACAATGGTTGAATAATCAACATACATCATTTAGTATGAATTAGAAGTTTATTCCACAAATTACTATATACTTAATTCACCATGAAATAATAAGTAAAGTCACTCACACGTGATAATAGTTTTCAACAATTTAATCTTTGCTTCTATCATACAATGCCTCCATATTAGTAGAAGACTTGCCTTGCATTTCTAAAGGAATATCAGAAGACCCATCTCCTTCCTCAATCTTTGCAGTAATTAATGTCTTCATTAGCATAATAGTTGAGTTCTTTATCGGTAGAAGAATATCATCGGATGAAATTATGTATAGCAATGATAGTTGTAACTAGATGATTTTGAGGGTCAAACTTGAAATATGGCATTGTGCGTAAAATAAAAATAATTTTAAAGAGTAACTAATTATCAAGAATACATAATGTATAATTTATTTATTTTTAAAATTTTGAAATAAAAAAAAAACTAATTAATATCTACATAACCAACTTTATCGTAAATTGCCAAGCGGCCTATTTTGAGATTGCCACTTGGCTTAGTGTGGATTTTTTTCTTCATCTTTTAATAATATATAAATCGATTATGCAATGAAATTGTAAATTTTTATTACCTAATTGTACGTAATTTTCACAAATTTGATTTGATAACTGTTCTAAAGATTCGAGAACTAATATAAATGATTAATTGTAGGAAGAGAATTAATAATCCAAAGAAGGATGTAGATAATTTGCTTTAGTGTGAAAAAAGAAGAAGATAATTTGAAAAGTTACAAGACATTACACCCCAAAACAATAAAAAATAAATAAAAATTAATAAAGAATTTGGAATGTTACTATATGATTCATGTATATGATATCTTTAAATTTAAGAGAATGATAAAAATCAGAAATAAATATGAAAATAAAAAACAACTTAAATTAGTAAGGGATAATTTGAAAAGTATAAATTTTGAGTTGAGAATAGTTTTGTCTTCAATAAATTAATTTTTTGCTTCTGCTTCTCGCAAGAACCTAGAATTTTTTGCTTCTGCTGCTGGCCAAAAGTACTTTGTTATCTTAGCCAAACAGCTAAAATTTTAAAAAGTACTTTTTTTATGAAAAAAATACTTTTAGGCTGCCAAAAACTTAGCCTAACAGGCTCTTAATATTTCAAGACTTTTTCTTTTTTCCTTTTATCCAGTTCTCTGAACTTTGGTTACCCTTGCTTTTAACTTCCACCGCCTATACAAGGAGAAGTGCAAGTCCAAGTCCACGAATTGAGTTTATATAAGGTTTTGTTATAAATAAAATTTTATTTACGATGAATGTCTATATTTTAGAAAGATTCTAGGGTTTGTTATTTGATGGTTAAGTTACTTTTCCCCTATAAATTAAAGGGTTTTATTCCATTGTAAATTATCCCAATTCCATAAGAATTTACTCTCTCTCTTTCTCTGCAATATTGTTCTTGTTCTTTTATTGTTTCATAACAGGTTTCAAATATTCGAGATTATATCTGTTGATACCTTTTCTTGACACTGCAAATTTGAATAAGTCTTTGTGATGTACATAACATTAATATCATACAGATTCTTTAAATTTTTATCCGGCAAATATTACTTTGTACAGTTTTAACTATTCTTTTATTCATTGGTTGGACTTTTAATGGTTCTCATCTTTAAGAAGATTTCGTAGGAAGTAGCAAAAAGAATGACGTATTGAACAAGGCTAGGAAAGAGAGAAAAGGCTTTAGGTAGGAGATAATGTGTAACTAGAATTGTGGGATTGTTGAAAAGTTTTGGACCAAATATATGGAAGTTATTAATTATCCTAACCATGGTTAGAGCTTTACCTTGGTGAATTAAATCTTACTCCTTCCGTTTAATATCAGATGAGGTACTTTCTTATTAGTCTGTTTCAAAATAAATGACATATTCTTAAATTTGTAAACAATTCAACTTTAAACTCTTCATTTTATCCTTCTTACCCTTAATGAAAATCTTGTATTACCATACAAATGCCATGGCCCTACTAAGATTTAACCCCTTAAGCCTTTAAGATCACAAACTTTAAAAATCTTCTATTATTTCTTAAACTCCGTGCCGAGTCAAACTAACTCATTTAAATTAAAATGGTGGGAGTAGCTTTTAATTCTTAATTATGCCATTCGACTCCATTCAAGGAGGAACTTGGGGATATGAAAAAAATGAGAAATGGAGAGGAGCTTCATCCGAGCTTGATTGATTATATCACCGCATAAGGTCCATTTGCTGGGAAAGTGTTTCATAGCAGAATTTTTTTGTATATTTAAGGCTCGAACCCGAAACCTTTGCTTAAGGGTAAATTCGTATATATCCCACCAGCGGCGAATCCAGGATTTTAAAGTTATGGGTGCTCGCCGACAAAAACTTCAAAAGAAGAGGAAAAATAAATTTTCTTGTGGGTGCTCACTCAATATTTATCTAAATATTTGTCCTGTTGCCTATATATATTTGTTAATATGGACAAAGTTAATGGGTGCTTAAGCACCCACAACTCTCTATGTGTATCCGCCACTCACAACTCTGTGTATCCGCCACTGTATCCCACCACAACCTATGCTGGTTACTCAAATCATTCATATATTTAGTTTTTCATCACATACATATAATTACACTACGAGAGTATGAAATATTTTTGAACTATATTGCCAGTTTAAAGTCAATTGCAAGTGACATCCTATAGATTCATGAACTCTGACCTGCAAAAGATGGTAAGTTAACAACCTGTAAAAATACACTAACATTGTGAAATCATATGCTTACTTTATTAGTCTATCTTTTTGGAATTCAAAGGCGGATACAAAATTTAAATTTCAAGAGTATTCGAGGTTCTCCGTAATTCATTTGATTTATTAGGTTCGAAATCAATTATTTCTACATATATTGACAGCTGGAGCAAAAATTCTTAGTTCGGATGAACCATAGCTAATCTTATGCATCCTCCCCTGCTCTAGATTAATTTACCAGTTTAGAATGTGGTGGAGTAGTAGCTCAACCTATCTATCTATCAGCTGGTATATCGACTTCTGCCTAACTAGAAACTGTCAGATCACCAACTCTAACCATCCAAGTCAAAAATCCCCCCCAAAAAATGTCAAAACCTCAATCAATAGTAAATAAAATTGGAGAAATACAAATATATATAGACACGCATTGCAGTGCAGCAATCTCTGTTATTCTGGTAATAAAACAGCAACAAACATCAAGAATATCCATGGAGATGAAATTATATCAAACAGCTTCAATTTGTTTGCTGCTGATGATGATACAGAGTCAGAGTGCTGAGGCTCAAGACAGGAAGTGCATAAACAAGCTGCTACCTTGCATGAAATTCCTGAATGGAACAAGAGGGAATCCACCAGATAGTTGTTGCAATCCATTAAAAGATGTGATAAAGAACATGCCTGAATGCTTGTGTCAAATGGTAAGTATCAAAGGCAGCAATGCAGCAGAGAAAGCTGGGATTGACATTAATGCGGCTCAAATGTTGCCTGCTAGATGTGGACAGCCTGTTAATTACATGGGATGTCTCAAGGGTACGTTTCTCTCTCAACCATTTATCGCTTTCTCCAACATTTTTTTAAAAAAATAAGAGTAGTTTCCCGTATTTGACTAATACCTCCGTTCACGTTCAATTGTCACATATGCTAAAAATAAATTTTTATTTTTACTTGTCCCTTTTCGGAAAATAATTTATTTTTCTTGTTTTACCCTAAGCATTAATTACTTATGTCAAATCATTTTTTAAATCCATTAAGACTATACACTAATTAATTTGGATATCATGGTAAATTATGTATTTTATTTATTATTTCTTAAAACGCGTGTAAAGTCAATAGTGAACAAACAAAAGTGAACAGAGGGAGTACCTCCTATTAGCACAAGCGTAGTATTATGGGCAACTCCAAAAGTGGATGCAAGTATTACTGACTAGGTTCATCCGAACTCAATACTTTTAACATAGAGCATAAATTTTAATTTAAAAGTTCACTTAAATTGAAACAACTAGTAGATACATATGAACTCGTACCTTTAAAATATAGTAGGATCAATGCTATAAATCTTAAAGATTGGTCGCATGACCCCAATTTTTTTTTTCTTGGACTTGTCCTCGTCTATATGCCTCAGTTTACTGTTTCGCGTTGCTGCCATCCCCCTTTGCTTGTGCACCTCTCCCGCGAAGCACGGGCTTAGGACGAGCTAGCTTTTCTTTTTCTTTCTCATTTTGTTCATTCTTGCTTGCTCCAAATCCCCTGCTATTCTTCCATTATCACCCGAACTTGTTCTCACAAAAAATATATATATAATGAGTGTAAATTCATCTAATATTCATGCAATCTATATCAAATCACATAAGGCTTGGGACGTAAAAACATCCAAAATCATGACTTTTTGCCAACTTTCAAACTCAAAAAGCTTATATCCTAGACAGTAACTCTATCTATAAAAGCTCAGAAAAAGTTCACCTTATGTTTTTTTTTCCTAGATCTTTGCTAAATGTTACGAGTCTAACATAAGTTCTTTCCAATTTAGATCAATTCATTGTAATAGTGTTAGTCGTTAACCATCAGCTGTTGGTTATTAGTTAGTTGCAATTTATTAGTTAGTTGACCATCAGGTGACTAGCACGCGCGAGGTTAAGCAACTGTGGGGATCCAAAAGTTAGTTATAACTAACTTCCCCCCCCCCCACTCTTCCTATATAGGGTGTAATTATTCCTTTTTGGGGATTATTCCGAAAATTTAGAATAAAACTTTCTCTCTTTTCTCTCGTCTCTATCTCATCTCTGTTTCCAGAACTCAGTTGAGTTCTAGTCGAGCAAGCTGTTCAAGAGCAGTTCTTCTCTTTTGCTCTTTAGGTGAGCTCACCTTCTTTCCCTTTTGGTTCAATTTGCAGAGGTCGTAACATATCCCTAAGACCCTCGTTCCTCTTTTTTGGAAAATAGAAATTGTCAAGGTATGGCCCAGGGGCGAATGAACCTTTGTGCAAGCGATGTCATCAAACACAGCTTCGTCGGAAAATTTTATTAAATATATATATTTTATTAAATTTATAGTATTCTAAAAATAAGTCATTATNCCCCCCCTTCCTATATAGGGTGTAATTCTTCCTTTTTGGGGATTGTTTAAAAAATTTGGAATAAAACTCTCTCTCTTTTCTCTCGTCTCTATCTCATCTCTGTTTCCAGAACTCATTTGAGTTTTACTCGAGCAAGCTGTTCAAGAGCAGTTCTTCTCTTTTGCTCTTTAGGTGAGCTCATTTCTTTCCCTTTTGGTTCAATTTGCAAAGGTCGTAACATTGGTATCAGAGCAATAGCTCCTTGGATCTGTGATAATGGGCGATTACAACACTCGAATGCATGAGTTGAGGAAGGAAGTCGATAGCCTCAAGGGCTCAATCAAAGCAGTTACATCTTATGTCGCGAAACTACAGAGGTCTATGGATAATCGAGTGGCTCAAGCTATTGATGAATTTAGGAAGTTGATTGTGGGGAAGTTGATTGTGGGGAACTTGACTGCAACTAGAGTTCAAAACCCTGAGGAATATGTGGAGAATGAAAGGCCAAGTGTGGAAGGCCATTATCCTAGAGGTCATCAACATCTTAATCGTGAGTACCACACTGAATTTCATATTTTCGATGGGGTCGGGTTGAAGGATTGGTTGTACAAATATGAGCAGATATTTGCGTACGAGGAAATACCTGAAGATTCTAAGGTGCGAGCAGTTTCGTGCAAACTGGAGGGCAGGGCACTACAATTGCATCAATCTTACATGAAGCACAGGGTAGCTAGAGATTGGCCTCGTTGGGGTGAGTATGTAGCCTGCTCATATGACAGATTTGGATCTAAACTTTTCGATGATCCCATGGGAGATCTCAAATATTTAAGGCAGGTAAATCTAGTACAAGCTTATGTTGATTTGTTTGATAAACTGCTAACTAGGGTGGAATTATCAGAAGAATATGTTGTTAGTTGCTTTATTAGGGGATTGAAACCAGAAATTGGGTTGCCCGTTAAAATGTTAGCACCTAGAACCTTAGCTAAGCCAATCAGTCTAGCTAAAATTCAGGAACAGACCTTGGTAGTTCAGAAATTAGTTTTCATGACACCCACAGTCCCATCCCATTCAACCAAAAATACCCAGAAACCCATTTATAACTCTCAGTTTTCTCAACCTCATGCCCCTACCAAATTCAGCCAACCTTCCAATAAAACACCTAATAACCACACCCCATCCCTAAAACCTACCTACAAAAATGCCAAGAGATTGACTCCTGCTCAAATGGAGGAGAGAAGGAGTAAGGGTCTATGTTACAATTGTGATGAAAAGTATAGTTTTGGGCATGCATGTAAGAATAGGAGGCAATTATTTTCTATGGAGGTAGAGGAGGGGATAGAAGAGGTGGAGTTGGAAGAGGAAGTAATGCTAGATCCAGCAGAATTGCTAACAATGATAGGCCAAGGGCTAGAGACTGATGCTGAAGGATCCATCTTACCTCACGTCTTTGTCCATGCTATGAATGGATTACATGACTTCAGAACTATGAGGGTAACTATGTTAGTTAAGGGCAAAGTTGTACATGTTCTGATTGATACTGGTAGCACCCATAATTTCTTGGACCTTAACACTGCCAAGAAATTGGGATGTGTCTTGACAACTATATCTCCTTTTTCATGTATATGTTGCTAATGGGAAAAGGGTACAAAGCAATTATATCTGTAAGAAGTTGGTCTGGAAAATGCAAGGTGTTTCCTTTTATTCTGATATGCTGGTGATACCAATAGTGGGTTATAGTATGGTTTTAGGGATCCAGTGGCTGATCACACTAAGTGACATTATGTGGAATTTCAAGAAGCTTCGAATAGAATTCAGTATCATGGGACATAAAGTATCATTAAGGGGGATCCAACCCCCTGCAACTAAGATGATACCACAGACCAGCATGGACAAACTACTAGCCAAACCTGCAGAACTGTGTATGATATCTGTGGGACTATTCTTGGAGAGCCAGCAACAAGGAGTGGAGATCAGCCTCTTTACATTAGAAGGACTACCAAAGGAGCCAAGTATGAACTGGGATATGCAAGTCATGCTGCAAAGGTATAGTGATCCGTTTGAGGAACCAACACAACTTTCTCCCTCTAGATCACATGACCACAGGATTACTTTGAAAGAAGGTGTCTCCCCTATTAATATCAGGCCCTACATGTATCCTAATATTCAAAAGAATGAGATTGAGAAGATGGTGAATGAGATGTTAGCTTCAGGTATCATCAGGCCCAGCACTAGCCACTATTCTTCTCCTATTGTGATGGTAAAGAAGAAGGATAGATCATGGCGTTTATGTGTGGATTACAGGGAACTAGACAGTTGTACAGTAAAGGATAAATTCCCTATTCCCTGTGATTGAAGAATTACTAGATGAGCTACATGGTGCCAAATACTTCTCTAAGCTAGATTTAAGGTCAGGTTATCATCAAATTAGGATGTTTGAACCAGACATTCCTAAATCTGCCTTTAGAACTCATCATGGTAACTATGAATTCTTGGTTATGCCCTTTGGATTAACAAATGCCCCCTCTACTTTTCAAAGCTTAATTAACCAAATCTTTTATGATTATCTCAGAAAATTTATCCTAGTCTTTTTTTATGATATCTTGATATATTCTCATAACTGGGAGGACCATTTGCTACATTTGGAGGAAACTTTCAAGGTTCTTAGAACCCATACCTTGTACATTAAGCAAAGTAAATGTGCTTTTGGGGTCACACAAATTGACTATCTAGGTCATATCATCTCTGAACATGGTTTAGCTATGGACCAACACAAGGTTTAGAGAGTGTTGGATTGGCCATTACCTACTTTTATTAAGGGGCTTAGAGGGTTCCTAGGATTGACTGGCTACTAAAGGAGGTTCATCAAGGGATATAGAATTATTTCTAGACCTCTCAATGGTCTGCTCAAAAAGGGAAACTTTCAGTGGAACCCTGCAGCAACTGTGCATTTCAGGATCTGAAAATAACTATCACTTCAGCTCCTGTGCTAGCTCTTCCAGATTTCTCAAAAGAATTCATAGTGAAAACTGATGCTTCAGGTGGAGGAATTGAAGTTGTGGTGGCACAAGAAAATAGACCAATTGCTTTTTTCAGTAAGGGATTATCAGACAAGAATAAAGCACTGTCTGTTTATGAAAGGGAACTTTTGGCACTGGTTTAGCAAAAGTGGAGGCCATATCTACTTGGGAGACCTTTCATCATCAAAACAGACCATCACAGTCTCAAATACTTATTAGAGCAAAGAATTACCACTCACAGTCAACAGAAATGGCTAGTCAAGTTACTTGTTTATAATTATTCTGTAGCTTACAAAAAAGGCAAGGAAAACATTGTGGCTGATGCCTTATCCAGAAAAGAAGAATCCATCCAACTCTATGTCATCTCAGGTGTCAATTCAGACCTATTAGACAAAGTTAAAGCATCATGGAGGCAAGATCCTACACTTCAGCACATCATTCAATCCATTCAAGGTGGGCAGGCTAGCAAACCTTATTACAGGTTCCATAATGGGGTTCTAAGCAGGAAAAACAAATTGATGGTAGGAACTGATGCTACAGTCAGACACCAACTCATTTCCTTTTACCATTATAGTTCCATTGGGGGGTCACTCTAGTATCACAACAACTTTAAAAAGGCTCAAACAGGATTTTTACTGGAAAAGATGAAGCAGGATGTCTATGCTTATATTAGAGCATGTGATGTGTGCCAAAAATGCAAAAGTGACAATGCAGCCTACCCTGGTCTCCTTCAGCCTCTTCCCATACCTGACAAGGTATGGCAAGACATCTCAATGGATTTTATTGAATGGCTCCCTAAAGCTGCTAGTAAGGAGGTGATCTTTGTGGTAGTTGATAGATTGAGCAAGGCTGCTCATTTCATGGCTCTTAAGCACTCTTATACTGCCTTAGATGTAGCTCAGTTGTTCATGGTTCAGGTGTTCAAACTACATGGAATGCCTAAATCTATAATATCTTACAGAGATATTGTCTTTACAAGCAAATTTTGGAAAGATTTATTTCGATTGCAGAAGGTATCCCTACTAACTTCCACTGCTTACCACCCTTAGACAGATGGTCAAACTGAGGTGGTGAACATGTGCTTGGAATGCTACCTTAGATGCATGACATTTGAGAAGTCCAAGTCTTGGCCCCAATGGTTTCCTTTAGCGGAATGGTGGTACAATACAACGTATCATTCCAGCATAAACATGACCCCATATGAGGCAGTTTATGCCCAAAAGCCTCCTCCTTTGCTTCCCTACATGAGTTTTGATTCTAAACTGGATGTAGTCGACAGAAGTCTTCAAGCTAGGGAAGCTACTATGCGAATGTTGAAGTCTCAATTGGAGAAGGCTCAGAATAAGATGAAGGTTCAAGTTGACAAACACAGAACTGACAGGACAAATGTCATGGGTGATTGGGTCTACGTTAAACTCCAGCCTTACATACAACTATCTCTTAAACAACATGGGTTTCAAAAGCTCTCCTCCAAATATTTTGGCCCGTTCCCAATCCTTGCTAGGGTGGGATCTATTGCTTACACCTTGGACCTCCCTGCTGGTACCAAGATCCACCCCGCTTTCCACTTCTCCCAGTTGAAGAGGAAGATTGGATCTCACTCAGCCTCAGTTACTCTGCCTGTAGTACTCTTAGAGGATGGTCATGTACTGCTAGAGTCTGAAGCCATACTTGATCGAAGGATGATTCAGAAGAATGGGAGAGTTGTTTCCCAAGTTTTAGTCAAGTGGTTTAATGCAGCCCTGAAGGATAGCACATGGGAAGAATACTACGACCTCAAACATCGATTCCCTCAATTCAATCCTTAAGGACAAGGATTATTTGAAGGGGGGAGTATTGTTACGAGTCTAACAGAAGTTCTTTCCAATTTAGATCAATTCATTGTAATAGTGTTAGTCGTTAGCCATCAACTGTTGGTTATTAATTAGTTGCAATTTATTAGTTAGTTGACCATCACGTGACTAGCACGCGCGAGGTTAAGCAACTGTGGGGATCCAAAAGTTAGTTATAACTAAC
>MU702069.1:63174-74246 GCA_026770625.1 Nicotiana glauca | reverse complement strand
CCCCCCCCCCCCGGGTTAACATACCTTATTTCGAATAGTAAAATCTTAATTGATTTTGAAGTCATGTTTGGATTTAAATCCTAAATATATAAGAAATTATTAAATGAATATTTTTTGTTTAATGTGAAAGTAATTTTTTAAAGTGTAAAAAAGGCGAACGACAATACGCTACGGACCTTCGTATTTTTAATATAGTATAGATGATCCGGTGCTTTTTATTATATTGCCTCATATGTATATTTATAAGGTGGAGAGTAAAATATTGTGAAAAGATGAGAATTTTGGCATCGCGGACCTTATGAGCGGATATTGATTATTAATGATGTTATATGAATCGGACTGCACGCTACAACGATATTATATATGGATTGGTTTACATGCCTCAACAATATTATATATAGATCGAGTTGTATGCCACACGTTGCAATAGTTGTATACGTGGACCGGATTGCACGCTACAACGAGCACTTGGATTTGGCATCATCCTCCAAAGTGAGGTGATTACTCATGTTACTTTAGGCCTTATGAGTGCATGCACTTAGATTGGTGCTAGTTTGGATACTTGATAAGTGTTAGATACATGAAATCAGTGAGATCTGGTATTTTATTGTGAGAATGCGCTGGCAGTCTCGACTCGTGCAATGGCATACTGTATTGTGAGCATGCACTGGTATTGTAATACGTATGTATATATATGTATGTATGTATAAAACCCGATCCACATATAATATCGTTACATCACACAATTCGATCTACACGACCCCCCCCCAAATCCCATTAATGGGATTTTACTGGATTATTTTTGTTGTTATAATATACAGACTCCTATTGTGATTGTGAAAGATTGAGATAACTGATATTCTATCATCCCCCTTGTTTGTGCATGCATTGGTAGCTTAGATTCATGTAGTGGCTCTTATATTATATGTGAACGTTGATTTCCTCGTATCATGATTATAAAAAGAACTAGGATAATTTGTGTTGAATTTTGTCTCCTTGTTTGAAAAGTGTGTCTAGATTCCAAATTTTATTATATTTCTATTGACAAACCCGATTGATAATACCATGCTTTATTCCTTGCTCTATTTATGCTTCATATTCTTATTGAGTTGTATGTAGGTGTCGATGTTGACCTTGTATCACTATTTCTTCAGGTTAGACTTGATACTTACTGAGTATCGTGGTTTGTACTCATACTATACTTTTGCATCTCTTGTGCATGTTCTGAGACTGGTAGTTATGGTACCCTTTGAGCTGAGTAGGAGTGTGTTATTGGAGACTTCGTGGTGAGCTGCTTGATTAAATATTCAGCACATGAAGTCCTCATTCCCTACTTATATATTTCTGTCTCTGTATTTCCTTTTCGAACAAATTTATTAGTTCAGTTGATTCTAGTTGCTCTTATTAGATGCTCGTGATATAGTGACACTTGGTTTGGGAGTTATTATATATTTGTGTCGTGTTTAGACTTTTCCATTGAGTATGCCTTTATGAGATTAATTTGAGATTATTTTGCATTATTACTTATATCATAAAATAGTTAACGACTTAATAATTAGATTCTACTATTGTCGATTAAGTATTGGCTTGCCTAGCAAGCTGGTTAGGTGCCATCACGACTTTTAGTGGGACTTTGGGTCGCAAAAAGTTGGTATCAAAGCTCTAGGTTCTAAGGTTCTCACTAATCACGAGCGAGCCTAGTAAAGTCTTGTAGATCGATATAGAGACGGCAGTATCTATCTGCGAAAGGCTATAGGGGTTTAGGAACTTTCCCTTTCTTGATTTATTATCATGCGATTTTGTTTCGGCTTAAAGCTTATATCTTCACTTCCTTCGTACTCATTTGTACTCGGTGTTAAGTATCGATATCAGTTAGTTACTAAAAAGTTATGATAAGGCTACAGATGTTGTGCATGATGTTTTTCCTCTGTGTTTGAGGGCAAGCTACTATTATCGCCTTGTGGAGAGATATTCAATCATTTCACCCTAGTGTTGGTGTTGCCCAGAGGATCAAGCCATATACTATATATTGTGATGCTTCATGCGTTGATCTTCATATAGTGTCGGTGTAGAATGGTAGGATGATTGCTTATGTATCGCGGTAGTTGGAGCATTATGAGAAGGATTATTCAGTTCATGATTTAGTGTTATGTATTAATTCTACTGGAGGAGAGGCATTTGGGCTATGGATGTTCAAGTTTAGTCGATAGATTTGTGAGATTGGGTATTATTGAGCTTAGTAGAGTTTTCACTTGTGTTGTTGTGCAGTTATATTTATTTCAGATCATTAAGGATCATTATTATGTTAGTTTTTATTTTCTTGTTCTTAAGGATACGGTGTTGGTAGGTGGTGCTTAAGAGGTGGTCATTGGAAATGATGTTGTACTGCAACGTCCAGGTCGGATGTGTATTCCTAGTGTTGATGGTTTGAAGAAGTTGATCCTCGAGAGGACTTATAGTACAAAATATTCTATTCCTTCAAGAGTTAGGAAGATGTATCATGGTTTGAAGTAACATTATGGGTGGCCAAGGATGAAGAAGGATATTATTGGGCATGTCTCATGATGTTTGATTATCAACAGGTAAAAAATGAGCACCAGTGACTGAGTGCTTTACTTCGAAAGATGGCTATACCTGAGCAGAAGTGAGAGCACATCATTTTGTGACTAAGTGTGTGCATTTAATTTTGGTGATGACTTCTTACACTTGAGAGTCTGAACTTGACGAGAAGGATTTTCTTGAGCTACTAAGGGAAATTATAATCTTGGTGTGCAACACAACTTTGAGTTTTGTATGTGTTGATGGATCTTATAGTTGTGAAGTGATGGAATGAAATAGATTCTTATAGCTTGTGGACGAGCGTAGACTAGGAAGGATTCATTGATTGCATAGTGAGAATAACCATGATAAGGTCATTACAAGATGTTGATACGAGGTTATGCATGTGGGCTATCTCTTATGAGAAGGTTGAAGTGTGCATGATTCCTTGTGAGGTTCCTATGAAGAATTTTACCTTCTATCCAATGGGATGTAGGTATAATGATGAGGGTCTAGATAGTTTGAGGAATATGGAACGATTGTTACAAGGTTGAGTGTGTATGTAGCTAATAATTTGGGGTGTGTTATGGATAGTGCAACATTATGAGAGATTCAGCGGAGTACAATGAGAGAACATGGTAGATATGGAGGAGCAGTCATTGTAGGTTTTTGGGTTATGTGACTATAGCTTAAATCCAAGTGGGGGAGTCTTCCATCCATGATTGGATCACCTGGTATGTGTTATTATAGTTCCCGGACTAAGGTAAACTCAAGAATTAGTTATGAATTGAGAAGGATAGCTTCGAGGATGATTCAAGCAAGGAATTGCTAGGCACGTGTTATATTTTACCTTATTGATTTATGGAGGTTGTGGAACAACTCAGGTTTAATGCTCCTTGTGGACGTAGTAGGCATTAGAAGGTATTCGCTCGATTGCTTTTCTTTGGAGTTTTTATGTGCTAATGGATCACTAGTCATTTAGCATAATTGGCATGTATTCAGGACTAGGATAGAGTGGATGACTCTCGAGAAGGATCTATTGGGTTCAAGATTCATTTTGTGGTATCTAAGGATTCCCAAATTTGTGTACGACTCAGGATTTTACATTTGCGTTGGATTGTGAAAAAGACTCGAAGTATCTCTGTATCATTATCTGTTCTGCGATGCAGTGTTTGAGAGATAGAAAAAACAACTTTAAATTCGTAGAAGGTCTTTTCAATGCAGGTATTTTTGTTTGAGGTACTATTATGTGCATAATAGGGAAAAGTTGGCTTATGGGTCTTACGACGATGTTTCATATTGGGATCACTTTGGGATGAGTTTTGATTGAGGTACATAGCATATTGGGAAAGAAAAGTGCTATCTTGAAGGCAAGTCAAGAGGAATCTAAAGAAGTTGGGTCAGTTTAGCAGTGGCTTGGATCAACATGGTAATAGAGATGATCAGTTCCTTTGGTATAATAGGGCATTATAGGTGTTTTTGCTACAATGCTTTGGGGTTTGAAGTCTATGTGATTTGGTTGACTTGCAAGAATTCAGTTCTGGTGGCTTGGTTATGTGCAAATGAGTTCCAAAGAGTATGGGATATTTTTTTCTTAATAGAATCCATTAGGTAACCTAACCTCCAAACTTATGGTGGAATACCACTTGATTGTCCAAACCGAACAATTAAGAGTATCCAGCAACCTATGTAAAGTTAGACATATAGTAACTTTCCAATTATCTATCCTTATTTGATAGACATTTGGATGACAAGAGACAATGTGAAGTGATCCTAAGTCAACTATATAATGTAAACCTATGTCAACTATGCAAAAGAGTTGGAAGGAGACCTTCCAAGAATAATAGACACCAAATCAAACAACTAGTTACATCTATCCTACGAAAAGAACTGTCTTTAACATGGTTTATCAATGACTAAGCTGAAGATAGCTAACAAAATAGGGCATGATTTTGAAGTAGCATGCTGCCTCTATTTATTGAAGCTGATAGAAGAACTTGGGGGATATTTCCTGTGTGTGACCAATGCATTAATGTGTTTTGCACTGGGTGGTGAACAATTATTGTCTTTATCCAGGATAGAATAGGAGAATTAAGTTGAGCTGCTGGCATCTAGAAGTTGGTTCTGCACTCCATATCCAACATTTGTGCTTGTATGAGTGTATATCTATGCACCTGGAGGGTGATAGTAAACTTGTCAAACTGAATATTTAGGTTTGAGTCCCTAAATTTGTCTAGGTTTTCCATTGTTTGGACACATGTGTGTGTGTGTGTTGTATGAAACCATATATGGTGATTGCCTATAGAGGAAACTAGGACAACCAGGTTTGTTCCCCTAGATGCGTCCAGTTGGTTACTCAATTGGCAAAAGTCACTGTGTATGATCTCTTGGAACCTGCTTATTGTTGTACCATATTGGGCAACTACGTTTGAGATCTCAGACATTACATGCATGTCTAGATGTCTTATGTGATCCAAAATGGCATGATGAAGTTGGCATTCCCAAGATGATTGATGAATTTTCAATAGACTGAGCACTTGACGTGATGATACCACACATTGAGAATTTACCAATTATCTAGGCCTACCCTTCCTGCAAAATTCAACAAACAAGTTAGAAGAAAATGTTACTTTTTATCCATCCCCTAGAACAGAAATACAAGGTGTTCGAGTAAATCAAATAGTTAAGCATGCCACAGGAACAATTACATGTAAAAAAAGAAAAAAGGAGTTATATGTATATTTTTGTCCTCTATCCTTAGATTGTGGGTATGCAACACTACTCCCAGGTTCTTGTGGATTCTGAGAGTTGGTGTGAGATTTGATTTGATGGCCAGGAAAATAGATTAAGTCTCCTAAGAATAGGGATAGATCTTGATGTGTTTGTAGTAGTATTGAAGTGGAGTAAGGCTATTGTAAAGGGTTGTTCAGGGTGTAATGATATTAAGGTGTTGTGCTGGTGATTGTTGGTGTTGTATATTTAGTTGCCTTCATTGAAGGTTAGCTGCATTTAATAGCTCTAGAGAATACCACTCTTTTATAGTATTGAAAGACCTCCAAGTGATTGAGAACCCAAGGTGCTAATAGCACACCTTGGAGGCCTATCAATGCTATGAGTGCGTCCATTGTACCTGCACATAAGAATAAACAGGTTAGTAAACACCAGTTTGTCAAGAGTTATTGCATTTGCACTGTTCTTACGGTGGCCTTAACATTTGATCCACATTTCCTACTCATGATGCTATGATGATGCTTCATGATGTACGATTGGATGGATTGGTATACTCCCCTCAGTTTATTTGTATCAACCATAACCATGAGAAGCTGTGGAAGCCAGTTGTGGTGGTGTTATGATTCTTTGAGTCTTTTTGTGTCTCAACGCAGGGGTGTCTAGAAACTCTTGCTGGATTTTGGCCCCTGATATCAGGAGGTAGATCATAAGTGTTGGGGAAGTGTGTTAGTGCATTGAGATTATGGATGAGTTTAGATAGTGAATCAGCGGTGGACTTGGCCTCTCTGTACATATGAGAGTATGTGATCTCCTTACACTAAAGACAAAGTACTTTCAGCTTCTGCAGATTCATCTTCATGATCCAAGGGGGATTATTATTACTTTTCAACCAGTTGATGAATAGCTCAGAATCTGCTTCTAGGTGTACTCTATTGTACTCATTAGCAATGCACCACTAGATGCCCATGGAAGCTGCTTCTGTTTTTGCCAATTTGTTAGTACCCTCACCCAATGGGGATGCAATTGCTTGAATGAACTCTCCCAAATAATTTCTGATAATAACACCATCACCTATCCTCCCATGGTTGGTCAAAGCACTCCCATCACCGTTAACTTTTACAAAACCAGACATAGGTCTAGTCCATTTAACCTGACGAATAGTAGTGTGATGTTTGATATTCTCAATGATAGAATATAGATTCACCCATCTATAAGGCTAGGTAATAGCTGGGAAGTTGGTATGGAGAAGCAAGTGGACATCCAAATTGATAGAGAAGATTACTCTGGCTGTGGAAGAGGCCTTTGAACCATACTTAGCACTACATCTATTCTTCCATAGGTTCCAACATATGATAATGGGTAGAGTGGCTAGAATCAGCTTTTGCACTTCATTGGTCTTCTTCTGAATCCACCAGTTCATCAAGATTAATTTGAGTGGCATGTTATCAGTTTTAATTCCAACTGGACCTCCATATTTCTTCCACACAGTCTTAACAAGTTTTCCTTGATTAAAGATGTTCTTTGTTGTTTCATCTGTAGGTATGGCACAACATACACATCTTTATACAGTAATATTTTCGAAGGAACTAATCATGTAATCAGTTGGTAGCTTGTTTCTGAGAGCTCTCCAAAGGCAAAAAGACCATTTAAAAGAGATCTTTTTGTGCCAGGTCATTTTATTGTTAAAATTGGGTGGCTTCTTTTTTCTTATCATTTCCCAAGCATATGCACATGTAAATTTTCCAAACGCTGTTAGAGTCCAGATTGGTTGATCTTGGGATTGTGGCTTGTAGTAGATGGGAATTTGCATTATGTCATGGGGCCACTTTGTTAAATTCATATAGGTTCTAGTGACATTTCCCTAAAATTGAGCCATAGGGATATTTCTAGGTCTGCCTCTTTCAATTCTGTAAGTAGAAAGAGTACCTGTGCCTAGCAAATTATCCCACTAGAAGTTACAGTTGCCTAAATGCAATCTCCAGTGAATGTGTTTCTCATCATTTTCTTCCAAGCTTGTGATCGTCCAGTATCCCATTTCTTGGATATTGGATGTGATCTTTAATCGTATTTAGCCCTAAGAAAGTTACTTCAAAGTGACTTATTGGTTCTAAATAACCTCTATTGTTTGTATTATATGGTTTGACACATATTTTCCATTGTTTTGAAGCCACCTACTCCTTCACTCACTTGGAAGGATAACTTTTGCCATGAGGACTAGTGGTATTTGGCTGTGTCATTCTCCATTCCTCAAAAAAGGTAGTAGCCAGTTTTTATATTTTTTTCAAGAAAGTTTTAGGATGAGAAAAAGCTGACAGAAGGTGTGTGAGAATTGATTGTAGCACATTCTTGATCAAAGTAGCCTTTCCTCCAAAGGAAGGAATCCATCGATGCCAGCCTTTGGTTTTTTAAACTATTTTAGCCACAATGAAGTTGAAGTGTACAATCGTTTTCCTACCTGTATAGAGTGGGAATCCCAAGTATGTGAGAGGAGATTCTTTCTTGTTTAAACCAATTACTGGTTGTACTTTTCTCACTGTAGTGTTGAATGAAGAAGGAAAAGTCATGAAGTGACTCTTATGCGTCTTGATTTGTTGGCTGGAAGTGTCTTCATAGTCACTGAAAATTTCCATGATTTTCTGTAAAGATGTTTTGGCTCCATAAGTGAAAATTATAATTTCATCAACAAAATTTAGATGATTAATCTGTGGGCCTCTTCTTTCCATGTAAAAACCATTGAAGAACTGGCCATGGGTTAAGTTGATGAGCATTCTAGACAGTATTTCAACTCCAATGATAAACGAAGATGGGGCTAAGAGATCTCCTTGTTTCAGACCCCGTTTTTAGTGAAAAAACTCGATCTATTACTATTAATAATGATTTATTACTAGTTATTGGACATGGTTCTCTAAATCATGTCAATGATTATCTCATTGAAGCCCATTCTTCTCAACATTATGCAAGTAAATTCCTAGAAACTCTATCATAAGCTTTAACCATGTCAGGCGTGTTGACCATATTTGATCCAATGTTAGGTTTTTGATACCATGGACAATTTTTTGTGCCAACATTATGTTTTCTAAAATATTTCTCCCTTTTAACAAAGACTGCCTAGTTAGCAAAAATGATTCTAGAAAGAGTAGGTGCCAGTCTAGAGCTTATGACTTTGGAAATGATTTTGTTTGTAAAGTTGGTGAGGCTAATTGGCCTAAAATCTATTAAGGAGTTTGGGAAATCCACCTTGGGAAGTAGAACTAAACATGCACTAGTAATATATTTTGGCATATTAGCACACCCCCCTAAAGAAAGCCAAGACCATATTTAGTAGATCAAATTTAATGATGTTCCAACACGATTGGAAGAATTTTCCATTCATACTATTAGGACCAGCAGCACTATTTGGATTCATAGAATAGACAACTTCTTCAAGTTCTGCCATAGTGGGATCCTTAGATATTAGCCCATTATCTTCCTCTGTTATCACGGATGGAATACATGACAATTGGTTTTCTCTGACGGCACCTCTTATTTGGGTGATGAGATTTTGAAAGTAATTGCAGGCTGCTACACCAATAGCTTCATCACCCTGGATCCATTCTCCATCATCATCCTTGATTTTGTGAATGAACAATTTCCTTATTCTGCCTCTAATGAGACTGTGAAAATATTTGGAATTATAGTTCCCTTCTTTGAACCATTGTAGCTGTATTTTCTGTTTTAGGATAGATTTTTCCAACTTCATATATCTCACATATTGAGCCTAAGCTCATGATATGTTATTCTGTCAGTATCATTATTTTTTTGAGCCCAATTCATCTCAATATGTTTCAGGATTTGTTCATATTCCTTCATCTTTTGAAAGATGTCCCCATAATATTTCCTGGACCATATACTTAATGAATTGGACAATGCTTTATGTTTCTGAAGAAAGATCCACATAGCATTGATATTGACCTCTTTATCCTAGACCCTATACAAGTGGGATAAAGCTCTCATTTTCAACCCAGAGAAACTTGAAGTATCTTCTGCGAGAATCTTGCCTCATATTCATCTCCATAAGCAAAGGATTGTGATCTGATCCTGCTGAACGTAGATGAATGATAATTGCAGCCGGGTAGGAGATCAACCAATTATCATTGACTAAGACCTCTATCTAATCTATTCCACACTATTGAGCATTGACATCTTCCATTTGACCAGGTGAATCTGCTACCATATAAACCTAAATCAACTAAACCACAGTCTTCAATCATGCTTAGAAATTCCAAGATTTGTTCATCTAGTATGGAAGGCCTCCAACTTTCTCTTCTATCGATGTTATCACATTAAAGTCACCAATAACACACAATGAAATTGTTTATGTCATGGAATTCTGTCTTAATACCTCCCAAAGAGGTCTTCTTAGTGTTTCTTTGCATTTGGCATAGATTATAGTGATGTGAAATGGCTCCCTACTTCAGTGTGCTGTAATTCCATGGTCAGCTGATGTTCATCCTGATCAATAACATTGCCGGTGAAGTCTTTATACCAGAATACCTAGATTTTATTGTTGACATTGGAAGTTGAGTTTTTTATGGATAATTGGAGCCAATAATGGTTGATATGAGTGTCATAAAGAAATGGATCCAAGACTGCAATAAAGGATAATTTGTGAAGTTGCTTCAATGTTATGAATCTTTCAATAGCCTTTTTGGTTCTGATACCTCTTGCATACCATTTGATTGTTCTAATCATAAAAACTACTTAGGAGTTGGTGTTTTGGTGTTACTTTAGAACTGCTTGCTTTGCTTGAGGGGTGTTACTTTTAGGTAATAGGCCATGAGATTCAACCATATTTGCTAGATCAATCCCCCTTTATAGAAGGAAGTAGCTATTTGTGTGTGTCATCTGCCTCCATATCATCACTATGTTCATCATCTACCTCATCACCAAAATATCTTTGACCTTCAAATTGTATGTGATTGTATTCATCTTCCTCCATTCTAACATGTTGATCAATCTTTGTGTTAGACTATGTAGGTGGAAGTGTAGCTTTTGTCTGAGTTCTAACTTCTATTGAAGAAGGTGAGTATGCAGTCTGTGGTACCTTCTTAGCACGAGATGTGGAGGATGCCTCCTTCATCATGGGATCAGGTGGGATCTTCTTTTGAGTACTATGAGGATCGTAATCAGTAAAAGTATAATGAGTCAAGGGTAGCAGTTGATCCACATTACTTACTTGGGGTGCTGCTTATGTACTAGCACCCCTCTGTTTCCTCATTTGTCTTTTTTTTACTAGGATTGCTCTTATATTTTGTTGGTGCATCTTCTAGAATTTGAGGAAAATTTCTTTTAACTATCTTATCCATATGATTCTCTTCCTTGGAACTGAAGATCATACCAACTTCTGCCTCTTCTTGGATTACTCCTCGAGTATTTGTCGATTGATCAATGGTTGTAGGTGATATATGCTCATTAAGATTCTCAATCTAAGCAGTCTCCTGACTATTCTTCCTTTCCTCAATACTTTCAGTAGAAGGACTGTGAGGAGTGGAATGAATCTGAATCATAGAATTATCTCCTAGAATACTTGTTGATTGATCAATGGTTGCAGAAGATAAATGATCTTTCAAATTCTCAATATGTGCCTTCTCCTGACCATCCTTCCTTCCTTTAATACTTCCAATAGATGGACGGTGAAGAGTGAATTGGCTCTGAATCACAGGATCACCACTCCTCTCATGTGTAACTGCATGATTGTTAGAGGTAGTACCTGAAGCTTGTTGCATACTGGAATCTTTTGCAATTATTTCTGATTATTGGTTGTT
>MU702069.1:45691-62247 GCA_026770625.1 Nicotiana glauca | reverse complement strand
TTTGTGTTTTTTATATATATATATATATATATATATATATATATATATATATATATATATAGCTTGTGATTTTTTGATGTGATTTTGTATTCCTTTGAAATTCTTCTTCTTCTGAGTTTTCTAGTCTTTGTTTGAAGGGGCAACCCCAACATTCTGTTGAGCTTCTCTTGTCTGCTCATCACTGGTCCGATTGTTATTCTTGTGATTGTTCTTCTCAGTCCTTTGATGATGTTTGGCTAGCTTTATCTGCTTTTGCACTGGCTGGACACTTGACGCTCATGTTTCTTCTTCTGAATTCTTTTCCTTGGAGGCCATAAAGGCTCTCGTTCTTTTCTTTATTTCTTTATCATTTAGTTTCTTTCAGCATGTGTGTCACAAGTGACCTATATGTTTACAATACAAGCAATAGTCCGGTACACTTTCATATTGATCTTCTCTCCACTTGCCATCCCAATTCACATCTTAATCTTTATCAAACCCCAACCAAACATATGAAGGTCTTTCCTTAGTGAGATCAATCTGCATCTTGACCTTAGCCAAACTACCTCTTGTTTTGTGAAAAGAATCCAAATCCAAAAACAATGCTTTGCCAATAGATGATAAGAGTTTGTAAGGATCTCCATGTATTAGAAATGCCATAGAATTTCTTGAATGAATATCCATATAGGAACTATTGGTGAATCCTTATTAGGATTGAACAATGGAGACCAATCCTCAATTTTCATCATTTGTTCCTGGATATACATATACTGCTTGTTACATACAGTTGTACGATCGTATTCATTGTCTAAGTCTATGTAAACAGTCTTGGAGTTGAAGTGTGCAATCCTCACACCTCCCACTAACTCTGTTTGAGTTATGAAACTTCTTTTTATGACCTGCATTCTAGGCATTGTGTTAGAAAACTTACCAACCATAGTGTATTGGCATCTGGAAGCCAATTTGATCATGTAATCCCCCTTTTTGAAGACTATAGTCGGTGATCCTTGATTAGTGGTGATTTTTGGTGGAGTGAACTCAATAGGAATACTTTCTTCACCTATTTTGGCTCTCATTTTGGTAGCATATGAGTGAGTAACTGATGATAGGCTATAATTACATATTTTAGTCGATTATTACACTCTAATTTACTGTACTTTAGTTGAGTTTGCGCTTTAATCGCTAGTGTTTTGCACTAACAGTATGTTTTATACCTTGTAGGAGTGATTTCGAGCTATATAGATGCTATGGAATGAATTCAAGTGATTTGGATCTTTGAAGTCTGAGTAAAAGCCCAAGGAATTAAGCCAGGATCATATTCGGGGGTCAAATTTGATAATTAAGTACGAACGAAGACTCGAGGAGGCATATTGCGTACTATCTAGTAAAATAGACGTAACATTTTTCTCACAACTCCATTTGGGATCCACAATATATTGTTGGAAAGCTAACTCAAAGGGCTACAACTTTCATGCTTTACGTTTTTTCAAATTACAAACAGAAAAGGGTGAAAAACTATGGTTACAGTAGGACCACCGTAGAACACCGCAGCAGAACATTACCAAAGATTCAAAGGACCATTCTGGCCGCGGTCCTGGCGTAACCGTGGTGGGACCGTTGCAGGAAGCAAAAATTTCAGGGATCAAAGTGCAAAATATGGGATTTTAAGCCCTAAACCCTATATTAAACAAAGGAGGCCCGCCAAAAGACGATAGGGGACATATTTTGGACACAAATTAGACCTAAAGAGGCAAGACCACGTTGAGAGCAAGGCGGGGAATTCTTCAACAAGTTTTTCCTTCCTCTTCCTATTTTTTATTGTTGGTTATGATTTTTAGTATTGTAGTTTTACTTACTATTATGAATAGTTAATTCGTTTTCTAGGGTTTTGGTGAAACCCGTTGGGGATGATTTGGTTGTTATATTAATATAGTTTTGAATTGGTTGTTTATCTCTATTTGTTCAACTACATTTTGATTGCAGTTAATTGAAAGGATCCTCAATTAGCCGTTCCTATTTATTATGTATCTGCTTGAGAGAGAGTGCATATTTAGGTAGTTATTTGAACAACATCACTCCCGGAGTATAGGCGAGAGTCATAACCGAAGTTTTAGAGGTTGGATTAGAGATAACGATACCTCGGGTGCGATCTAAGTAACTATAATGAGAATCTAGATAGCGTAGTTTGAGAGAGTGCGTCTAGTAAATTATCATAATTGCTTGAGAGATTTTTGATAGCTGGAGAGTTCATGATTGATAGAGGCAACTAAGTCAAAGCTATAAGAAACGTACAACTAAGGAAATCAATAATGGGGAAAATCATTACCTTAGACCTTTATTTCAATTGTTTACAATTCAAGCATAGTTAGTTTTTAGCTGTTTATTTATTTTCAATCTTGTCTTCGTAGTGATATTAAACAAATACAACTATACAACTAAGCCTTAGTTCTCTGTGGGATTTGACTCCGGACTTTTAGACCGAATTATATTTGCAGCGACCGCTTATCTTTTTAGGACTAGAGTTGGGCGTGATCAAATTTTGGCGCCGTTGCCGGGGAACTAACGGTGGAGTTGTAGCTGTATATATTCTAGGGTTCAAGTTTGGATTTTTAATTTTGTTTTTTTTATATTTTTATTTTTATTTTATTATAACTGTTGATTTGAGAAACATGACATCTTGGAATTATGGGAAGTTAGGTGTAGATAATTCTACTGTTGATCTCCATACATATTGTGAAGGAAACCACTCGTGGCAAAATTTTCAAAACGTTCCTAAGAGCGAGTTATGTGCACCAACTCAATCTTATTTGTGGAATGTGTGTGATGTGTGTGGTGGTAAAAATGGTCACCTTCATGGTTGTGCTTATATTTCTTATTTTTCCCAACCCCTTACTATGATGGTTCTACCTTTTCTTGTGAAGTTAATAGGAACAAAGAACCAGGGAATGCGGACTTGAAGGAGATCAAGGATATGCTAAAGTGCCTTCTGGAACAAAACAATGAGAAACAATTGCACATAGAAAGGCAAGAGGCAACTATTCGCAAGTTGGAGGCTCAATTGAGTCAAGTGGTTGGAGCTTTTAATGCTCAACAAGCCAATATTGAGGATAGTAGCCAAGAAGAGCATGAATTTGAGGTGTTAATTGGGGAGGTCAGAGTAGAACATCAACAACCTAGCCAACTACAATTTGAGGATGTCAATGTTGAAGAAGTGAGACTAGAGTCAGCCAAGGACTTTGAGGATACAAATTTTGTTGACTCTAGTATCACTGATGTTGAGGATGTTGAAAGTCCTGAAGTTCATGTGTTTGAGCGCATTGGTCCACACTCCAAGAATTTTTCCACATTAGGTTTAGATGATGATATAGAAATAGAGTCATCCGAACCAATTGAAGAGTCAAGGAATGAGGAACAAGGTGCATATATTCTGGAATTTTTCTTGCTAGAAAGACAGGACTACATACCTCATCAAAAATCCAAGAAGTGTAAAATAGTACAATGGTTTCTTGGGCCAATTATATTTGTTCCACCACCCTTGGAGCATAACCGAATACTTGAAGCCAAATTGAGGGTTCAATTCATAAACTCGAGGTGGAGGCAAAAAGTGATTCGCGTCATGCCACGACGTTAAATCTAGCGCTTGTTGGGAGGCAACCCAGTTTTATTGCTTTTTTTTATTATTTTTTATTGTTTTTTAATTATATTATTTTTGTAGTGTCAATTGTTTATTTGCTAGGAGCATGAAAAGCAAAGGTATTGGAAGGATGCACCAACAAATGAAATAGATGGAACTAAGTGTGAGGTACCCGCACGAAGGACCAAGCTGGGAGAAGTTTGGCCTTTGGCCTACCAGGGAGTTTTTTTTATCCTCTTGTATGTATGGATGTGTATTGGGGATAATACAAAATTTTAAGTGTGGGGTGAGGAGATTTTTTGGGTGGCTTTTCATGCTACTTTAGCTGTGTTTGTTTTTTTCAAAGATTGGACTTTTCCTGATGACGGATCTTCTAGACAGTTTTCTTGAGGGAAGTAAGTCTAAATAAAATACCAAAAAGGTTTTTTTGTTTTGTTTTAGGTAGTGTAGTAACTTTCCCTTAGTTTTTCTTTGCACGGTTCTTTTCCAAGGTTTTTATTTGAACCGGGTGTAGTTAGTTTTTTTAGGAGTAGGAGCCATTGTGTTGTGCTGTGAATTGAAGCAATATCTCTTGAATTGGTTATGCCTTGAGAATAGGGAGTACTTTGGTTGTGACGCTTATGCTCAATTTTTTACTCTTGTAGAAGTACCTTAAATTGCATTATCTTAACTTTGCTTAACTGCTTTGACTAGAATATCTATGAATCCAATCCTGAGTAAGTTATGTGTCATGTGTGTGTAAGGTTTTGCGTTATTCAGTGCATTGCATTTGATGCCTAGAACTTGCCCTGTGTGTTTGCAAAGCAAAATAGTAGTGTTGTTCAATCTTGGAAGTGATATAGGCTTTTTCTTATTGAGCCATATATGTATATTTTGCCCACCTAATTGTTATGTATCGTAGTTAACCTCTTTGAGCCTATAATCCTTTTTCTTTGGCAACCACATTACAAGCCTTACCCATTTGTTTGAATTAACCATCTATTTGAACCTTTTCACCTCTCATGAGCACTTGAAATGTTATGAACTTTGTAAAAGTTAAAGTGTGGGGTGGTTGGTTTGGATTTTGAGTGGAACTAATTGAATAAGGAAAAAGGTGCACTATTTTGAAAAAAAGGAAGAGCCACTTGAATTGAGAAAAAAAAATATATAGTTGGATTGTTGTGAAAAAAAATTCTTTGATAAGTGGTGGCTCTTGACATAAGTGTGCTTAAAGAAGAATGGGGTAATTTATATTAATGTGAAGGTGGAGTTTAGTTTGACATAAGTATGAGGTTTAAATATTAAAATGTATGTATTAAAGTGCTTAGGGAGGTGTAGTCACTCTTATATCTAAATGTATCCTACCCGTCCCGTAGCCTACATTACAACCAAATAAAGGCCTAATTGATTCTAGATTGAATGAGCTCGATTAGTGGAGTAGTACACTATGAGCAATATTATGGTGCATATTTTGTGGCATATGAATGTTATTTCTGAAAGTGAGTGAACTCTTTCTATCTTGAGTTCCTAAGTGTTTGTATATTTTATTGTGTGGAACTACTCTCTTTTGTTGTGTGAGGGCAATTGATTCATAAAGGAAAGGTAATGTTAGTGACCTCTATATTAGAGTAAGTAGGTGAGTTGTGAATAATGCATGGTACTTGTGAGTCAAATCTTGAGGTGACGATGTTACGCTTTTGTGCTGAGTTTATTTTAAATACTCTTGGTGTGATGAGTTAGGAGAATTGTTTAAAAAGGTCGTGTCTATAAAAAGTGCAGTATGATATCTCGAGGACAAGCAATGGTTTAAGTGTGGGGTGTTGATGATAGGCTATAATTACGTATTTTAGTCGATTATTACACTCTAATTTACTGTACTTTAGTTGAGTTTACGCTTTAATCGGTGTGTTTTGCACTAATAATGTGTTTTATACCTTGTAGGAGTGATTTCAAGCTATATAGATGTTATAGAATGAATTCAAGTGATTTGGGTCTTTGAGGTCTGAGTAAAATCCCAAGGAATTAAGCCGGGATCGTATTCGGGGGTCAAATTTGATAATTAAGTACGAACGAAGACTCGAGGAGGCATATTGCGGACTGTCTAGTAAAATAGACATAACTTTTTACAAGAACTCCATTTGCACTCCACAATATATTGTTCGAAAGCTAACTCAAAGGGCTACAATTTTTATGTTTTACATTTTTCCAAATTCTAAAGTGAACAGGGTGAAACACCATGGTTATGGTAGGACCGCGGTAGAACACTGCGGCAGAACATTACCAAAGATTCATAGGACCATTCTGGCCGCGGTCCTGGCGTAACCGCAGTGGGACCGTGGCAGGAAGTGAAAATTTCAAGGACCAAAGTGCAAAATATGGGATTTTAAGCCCTAAACCCTATATTAAACAAAGGAGGCCCGCCAAAAGACGATATGGGACATATTTTGGACACAAATTAGACCTAAGGAGGCAAGAATACATTGAGAGCAAGGCGGGGAATTCTTCAACAAGTTTTTCCTTCCTCTTCCTATTTTTAATTGTTGGTTCTGATTTTTAGTATTGTAGTTTTACTTACTACTACGAATAGCTAATTCTTTTTCTAGGGTTTTGGTGAAACCCGTTGGGGATGATTTGGTTGTTATATTAATATAGTTTTTAATTGGTTGTTTATCTCTATTTGTTCAACTACGTTTTGATTGCAGTTAATTGAAAGGATCCTCAATTAGCCGTTCCTATTTATCATGTATCTGCTTGAGAGAGAGTGCATATTTAGGTAGTTGTTTAAACAACATCACTCTCAGAGTATAGGCGAGAGTCATAACCGAGGGTTTAGAGGTTGGATTAGATATAACGATACCTTAGGTGCGATCTAAGTGAACTGTAATAAGAATCTAGCTAGCGTAGCTTGAGAGAGTGCGTCTAGTAAATTATTATAATTTCTTGAGAGAGATTTATGATAGTTGGAGAGTTCATGATTGATAGAGGCAACTAAGTCAAAGCTATAAGAAACATACAACTAAGGAAATCAATAACGGGGGAAACCATTACCTTAGACCTTTATTTCAATTGTTTACAATTCAATCATAGTTAGTTTTTAGCTATTTATTTATTTTCAATCTTGTCTTCGTGGTGATATTAAACAAATACAACTAAGCCTTAGTTTTCTGTGGGATTCGACTCCGGACTTTTAGAATGGATTATATTTGCAGCGACCGCTTATCCTTTTTAGGACTAGAGTTGGGAGTGATCAGTAACAGTGGGAAATAGAGGTTCAATGGAATTTTTGGGATTTTTCATTTGTTCTATTGAAAATGTAACATGTGTGAGGGTAGTATCAGAGAATTCAGCAAGATTGTGGACAAGTGGTTTGGGATTTATAGTTTTAGTAGGTCTATTAGAGTTTGTTGATACCTTTGGTTATGTGTGTTCATAAGCAGATGTGATATGCTTCTTTATCTATTTGTTTTGCTCATTTGCGACACTAGTAGAGCCTTCATTAACCTTGGCTGAAGACTAATTAACAACATTATCTTTTGGTACTATAGTAGAATTGTAAGTATTTGGTTCTTCACATTCCTTATTCATTTTTGACTTAGAATTATTTACTTGTTCCCCTAGGTCCCTTGGAACTCCATTGTCATTCATCTGAGCTTTTGTGAAAGTGGACACAATAACTACTTGACTTCCAGGCTTTTGATGTTTTTCAGTTACATCATTAGCAACAATTCCTTCATTCTATCTTGCATCGATGTTTATGGCATTTTGTCGAGCGCTTGGGCTACTAGATTGGGCCAGGGTGGGTCTTTGTTGAATCGTGAAATTCTACCGGTAAAGGTCTAGGAGGTTGACATGCCTTTCCTCCAATATACCCGTGGTTGTTTCACTTCTGATGTGGTTGGTTTGGACCATCGCAACATCATTTTCAGTAACTTCTTTTCCAGGTGCAAGATTTTCATTGGAGGTTTGCATGTGGTTGGAAATCTTATCTCTTTCGGTGTAATGACTTGTGGGTTGGCTAGCGGCTACGTCTTCTAAAGGTGATAAATCTCATACTCTTGGATCAGTTGCTTCGAGGAGATTATTTATAGCACTGGGAGAGATTTTGTAGAAATTGTTTGATGAGGATTTCCGCAACTCGAAGGGGCATCTTTAGAGGTTGGTTCGATTGTTTTCCACCACCAGACGATGGGGCCATTTTCCACCTTTCAAGCTTGTTTCTACTATTCTCTATGGTCTCTCCGGTGGTCACTTGTATAGAGAGATAAAATTGTCTGTGTTTAATGATGATTTTGACCATGACATAGGGTAGATGTATCCTATGGGTATGGAAGGTTTATTGCTTCTTGTGATTATTTCTTAAAATGATTTACGTGAAAAGATTCTAGTCAATGAAGTGTTTATTCTACTTATGATTCAGAGTTGATAATGTGAATCTCTCATATTTATATGATAGCATGGTAGATGTGGTGAGCCACGTAAGATTGAGATTGAATGGGCAAGGTTACAATTAAGTTAGATACTTGTGGAGCGGTTTGTACTCTGAAGTGATACTTGGATTTGGTACCATCCCTCTGGAGTTAGGTGATTACCCATGTTACTTTGGGCCGTGAAGCGCAGACACTCAGATTAGTACTAGTTTGGACACTTAGCTAGTGTCGAATATATGGAATTGTGCGGTGACATTTGGTACTGGATTGTGAGCATGTACTATCAGCCTCAACCACTACAATAGCTTTTACATATATATACATATGACTGTTGACTGACTCCTACTATGATTGTGAAAGATTGAGATAATAGATATTGTGTTACCCCCTTGTTTGTACATGCATTGGTAGCTTGGACTCATGCAATGGCTTTTAGATTATATATGAACTTTGATTGCCTTGTAGCATAATAATAAAAAGAACCGAGATAGTTGATTATGAATTCTATCTCCTTGTCTGAAAAGTATGTCGAGATTCTAATTTTTACTATGTTTCTATTGACAGGATCGATTGATAATATCATGTTTTATTTCATGCTCTATTTATGCTTCATATTCTTATGAGCTATTAGGAGGTGTCAATGTCGACCCTGAACCACTACTTCTTCGAGATTAGACTTGATACTTACTAAATACCATAGCTTTGTATTCATGCTACAATTCTGCATAATTTGTGCAGGTCTAAGAATGGCAGCTGTTGTACTTTTTGAGCTGAGTAGGAGTGTATTATTGGAGACTTCGTGGCGAGATGCTTGATCCGATCCATAATTGATTCCCCTTCCCTACTTATCTATTTCTGTCTATGTACTTTTTTTGAATAGATGTATTAGTTCAGTTGATTCTAGTTTCTCTAATTAGATGCTCATGATGTGATGATTGGGAGTTGTTAGACCTTTGTGGTCGTGCCTTGACCTTGTCATTAATTATGCATTTATAATATTGATTTGAGATTTATTCCACAATATTAATTATATCATGAAACAGTTAATGGCTTAATAATTAGATTCTATTGTTGTCGATTGAGTGTTGGCTTGCCTAGCAAGCAAGTTAGGCGCCATCACGACCCTTGATGGGACTTTGGGTTATGACACTTCTTATAATGATTTTTATATTCTTATGATTTAATTAAGAAGTTTTTGGTTAAGGATAAAAAGATCTTACTAATCTGAATGCAGCCTTGGATGGTACCCATTTTTTTTAATATTGTATGTGGTGAAAATCCAGACCTGCCAGGTGTATCGATAAGGGTGTGACACATGGGAGTTCGAGCCAAACATAAACTCAAAACTTGAGATATTATGGTGAATGGCCCTAGTCCGGGACTCCGAGATTGTGATAAGCAATGCCTAGAAACAATGGTTTTACTTAGCGAGAATAAGGCCTTCATGGACCAGTGGTGCACTAGCCCCGGTCCAAATGGATCTTTTGTTTCGACCCTTGCATTCTTACTAACTCTCTAATATCAGCCATCATCGAGCTTTGCGTTCAACCAGAGATGCCTTTTTGATAGTCTTTTTGTAATGTCGCAGGGTCTTATCACAAAAAGACTTCTTGTTTCTTTTTATAGCTAGCTTCTCAATGAAGCGAAACCATGCACAAGCAACCCTATCTCTCTCTCTCTCTATTTCTCTTTCTCTCTCTCTCTCTCTCTCTCTCTCAATATTAATCAATATAAAAAGTAAATTATTCTATTTTGTTGATATATCATACATTATATTGTTGTTCATTGCATTCTTTATCTCATATTCTCATGCGGTTCATATCGGTTAAAATAGATTATAAAAGGGTTTTTGGATCATCTTTGATTCACTCTCTTTTAACCCTATTCTTTTTTCATCAAAACTAATATTAAAAACGTGTAAACAATTTTTCCGTTAAACAGTTTGTTATCGTCTATAGGGATAGGTAGTTGTGATATCATCTTGATCCTTTTGTTGTACGCCCTTTTTTGCTAAAACATTAAAAGCCTACTTATACCAAAGTTTTGCCATGTTTGAGATTCAGCATGAGAACTTACACTTTGATGGTTAGCGAGTCATACCAAGGCCTTTGGTGAACCTACCAAGCCTAGGGATGTCCGATTACCTACAGGATATATAACTCTTGAGGAACATGAGTAAGAGGACAACTAGTCCACCATGAACGAAGTAGATCAGGACCAACTTCCAACTAATGTCGGGGCTCTTGATAATAAAAGTGATGACGACAACCGATATCAGGGAGAATGATGTGCCCCGCCAAGAGGCCATCGACATCATTCTAGGGTAATAGGGATGTATTGCAAGAAAAGTTTTGGGCTCGAGAAAATGGCGGAAAACATGTTGGCTGAATAGAATACAATCTTGACGCGTATGGAAAGTGATATGGCTTCTCTCCCCAAGATTCTTGCCTTGGAATACCCAAGCCTCATCATCCCATGGTAACTAAGAACCTAAAATATATTGAAACTAACACAGTAGTAGAGAAGGTCCCTCGTGTTTCAAGAGTCAGAATGAGTGGATATGGGACTGTGCAAATATCAAAAAACTCGTACAGGGGTGAGCTCCTCAGCTTTGTGTAGGAGATACATGCCCCGATGGATCACATACTTGGGGCCCCACCAGTTGTTAGGGGAGAGAATGCAAAAAAGTATGCAAAGATATAATGAGATAATGGACCCATTATATGTAGCTCCGACACTAATCTCGAAAAGATTCAAAATGCTAGATATGCCTAGATATAATGGGATAATGGACCCATAGGAGCACGTGGCAGCCTATACGAGTAGCATCATTGGAAATGACTTGTAGCCAGACGAGATTGAATCTGTCATGCTCAAGAAATTTGGTCAAACGCTTACAAAGGGAGCTTTAACCTGGTATACACTTTTGCCTGAACGCTCTAATGATATTTTCATGTGACTAGAAGGTGTCATTAAAACTTAAAGGTAAGTTCTACAGAGTGGTGGTCAGGCCGACGATATTGTACGGGGCTAAGTGTTGGCCGATCAAGATCTCTCATATCTAGAAGATTAATGTAGTAGAGATGAGGATGTTAAGATGAATGTGCGAACACACCAGGTTAGATTGGATTAGGAATAAGTTTATTCATGACAAGGTAGCTATGGCCCCTATTAAGGACATGATGCGAGAAGTGTGCCTTAGGTGGTTTGGCCATGTGAGGAGGAAGAGCACAGACACCTCGGTGAGGAGGTATGAGATGTTGACATTGGGGGGCCTACAAAGAGGTAGAGGGAGGTGAAAGAAGAGGTGGGGAGAGATGATTAGGAAAGACGTGGCACAGCTTCAGATGATCGATGACATGACCCTTAATAGAAAGGTATGGAGGTCGAGGATTAGGGTAGTATGGTATGTAGTCTACAGTTTTCATAACAGTGTTATTGGCAAACAGTCTCATTTTATGTAAGTAGTAGGTTTTTATGACTACAATAAGAACAACAACAACAACAACAACAACAACAACAACAACAACAACAAAACCTAGTATAATCCCACAAATAGGGTCTGGGGAGGGTAATATGTACGCAGACCTTACCCCTACCCCCAAGGGCAGAGAGGCTATTTCCACGAGACCTTCGGCTCAAGAAAGCATAGGTTTTTATGACTAACTATTTTTTTCTTTCATTGTTGATCACCTTACTGTCATGTTATTTTTATTATGCTTTTATATGGATTTTTGGTGCTGTCCGTTCTTGTCTATATTTTCATTAATATGGTGCTTATGCTTTCCTGAGCCGAAGGTCTATTGGAAATAGCCTCTCTATCCTCACAAGGTAAAGGTAATGTCTACGTACACACTACCCTCCCCAGACCCCACAGTGTGGGATAATACTAGGTATGTTGTTGTTTACTCCATTGATATTTTTGTTATGCTTGCATATGTGTTCATGAAAGCCCATACTGGGGCTCGGAAGGTAGAAATCCACAAGGAAGACATCTTCAAAATAAAGCAAAGAGAGGATGCGTTGCTCGGGAGCTTTGTGGAGAGATCCTAATAAGAATGAATGATATTGTCCATAATACCAAAAGATTAGGCTCCAACAGTATTTATCGATGGTTTGAACCTGAACAACTCTGATGTTTTGTGGAAACTAAAGGAAAACATGCAAGGAATTTCCTATAAGGACCTGGAACGAAGTAAATGACGGGAAAAGTGAAAATGACCTTCGAGTCTCGATGCAGATATAAGTGAGAGGTCGTTTCCAATAAAAGCCAAAAGGAGGACTAAAATCAGAGCGATGGAATCTGAGGGGCCGATTCAAGCCATACCAAGCTCGAGATTGGAACCCATCAGAAGTAGTCAAGAGCTAGCCCATAGAGATATGGTAGGACCCTCTAGCGAATCCCTGAGGGTTCAGTAAGATGACCTCAGGGGAGATCAAATTTATAATTTATGCCGGAGGAATAATACAAGATACAACACTCGATGTCATGTTAGGTGATATGTATTATAATGTCATACCGGGAAGAACCTGGCTCTACCTTATGCAAGCGGTTTTGTCAACCTTCTACCGAGTTATGAAATTTCCTAACCCGTTGGGGATAAAGGAAATACGAGGAGAGAAACCGGCGGCCCAAAAAATGAGTTCATTGGACATGGAATTCGGGCAGGGCAAAGCAGGAACAAATCCTTAAAATCAATTACTGCAACAGGAATCATCGATTAACATTGGAGCGGAGACACCAACCAGAGAATCTTGATTCTGAGGCAGAAGACTTAGACGACCTAGTATCACAAGAGCCTTCAAAGATCCAGGGGACACCGGCGTTGCTAGATACACTATGGAAGAACTCGAAGAAGTCCCCCTCTTCTCCAACTAGAAAAAAAGGTACTTCTGGGTTTGGGGCTCGCTCCTGAACTCATGCTCAAATTTATAGAATTTTTAAAAGCTAACATTGATTGTTTTGCCTAGTTTCACATAGACATAAAAGGCATTCCACCGGATGTGGTTAACCACATGCTCAGCGCTTGTCCGAATCACTTGCCAGTGAAGTAGAGAAAGTGACTACTTTCATTAGCTTGCAACCAATTAGTCAAGGACCAGGTATCAAAATTGCTTAAAATAGGCTACATTCGGGAGCTAAGATACTCGTATTAGTTAGCTAATGTAGTCGTAGTTCCTAAAAATCTTAACAAATTTAAAATGTGCTATACTTCAAGGATCTGAATAAATCATATCCTAAAGACTTATTCTCTTTGCCCCATATCGATCAAATTATTGACGCGATGGTTGGGAACGAGATACTCAACTTTTTAGATGTCTACTCCGAGTAAAACTAAATAAGGTTACACCCCGAGGATCTGAAAAAGACTTCGTTCATCATGGAGTATGTCACGTATTGTTATAATATTATGCCTTACAGCGTCATAAGCATCAGGGCCAATTACCATATGCTAGTAAATAAAATGTTTAAAAAAACTGGTAACACCATAGAAGTTTATATTGATGATATGCTTGTAGAGTCTTTGAAAATAGAGGACCACTTGGAACATTTGCAGGAAGGCTTCAACATCCTCCGACAGTAAAATATGAAGTTGAACACAGAAAATTATGCTTTTAGGTTAGCTCTGGGAAATTCTTAAGTTCCTAGTATCCAACCGAGGGATAGAAGTAAATCTGGACAAAATCAAGGACGTTGAGGAGATACCGGACATACTGGTGTACGCGAAAGCTATGCAAATACTCACCGGAAGGCTTGCTGTGTTGGGAAGGTTTATCTTGAGATCGTTTGAGCGGTGTCACAAGTTCTTCAAATTGTTGAATAAAAATAAGTATTTCGAATGGATGCTAGATTGCCGACAAACCATGAGGGATCACCAAAGATTTTTTCAAGCGCACCTCAAATGGCAAAGCTAAGGATCGAGAATTATTGCTTGTTATCTGGCCGTGTCCAAAGTAGTAGTAAGTGTAACCCTGGTTTGGGAAGATAAATGTATGCAATATCATGTTTATTATGTTGCTAAAACATTATCTGCATTTGGAGAAGTTGGCATTAATGCTTGTGACAACTGCTCGTAATCTTAGACCTTAATTCCAAGGTCACCTGATTTGTGTGGTCTCAACTTTCCCACTACAGAGTATCCAACATAAGCCAAAACATTTGGGCTAACTAGCCAAATGGTCAGTTAAAATAAGTGAGTACGGTATCACATATCGGCCTTGGACTGTAATTAACTCACAGGTCCTGGGAGACATTGTAGCTGATCTTGTTTGGGCTATGATGCTTGACGCAGCATTGGAGGCAATTCTTGCCTCCGGGTCCGTGTATGGGAAATGGATCCTCTACATCGATGGTGTTTCTAATAAGAAAGGGATAGTCTCAGCATAGTCCTGACCACACCACTCGAGGAAACAATCAAGCAAGCAATAAAGTATGGTTCCTTTGACTAATAATGAGGTCGAATACGAGACTATGATTGCAGGTCTTGATTTGGCACTTGGACTTGACTCTGAGAATGTGGAATTAGAAGCGACTTGCTGCTGGTAGTCAATCAAGTCCTCAATATCTACGAATCTAAAGAAGATAGAATGCGTAAGTATTTGAACAGGGTCTTGGCGTTGTTGTCATGAGTCAAAGAATGGAAGATGACTCAGATCCCACGAGAAAAAAATGTGGAGGTGGAAACTCTGGCTAACCTTAGATCATCAAAAGGAATCGCAGAATCAGGGTCGGACTCAATCACGCACCTTCTCCATTCCGTGCTAGAGTCAAATCAAAGCGAGTTATGTTCCATGACTTTGACTTAAGACTATTATAATAGTAAATAGTATCATAGGTTATTTGCAAGATAAAACACTACCCAAGCATACCAAAGCTTCCCTGGGCCCTCAGACCCGAGGTCACGGTATTGTTTGGTTGGAGCTTAGATATATCAGAGGTCTTTCCATGGACCATTAGCCAAATGCTTAAGTCTAGGTGAAACTGACTATGTGATGAGAGAACTTCACGAAGGTATTTGTGGTGATCTCTCCGGTACAAATTGTTAGTTCAAAACCTTATGAGGGCTGGATATTATTGGTCTAGAATGTAGCATGATGCAAAGTCTTTTGTGCGCAAATGCAACAAGTGCCAGCGACATGCCCCGAAGGTCTACCAGCCTGATGAACCCCTTCATTCGGTTCTGTCACCATAGCCTTTCATGAAATAGGAAATGGATATAGTTGGCTCATTGCCTCCAGCACCTGGTTAGGTAAAATTTCTGTTAATATTAACTGACTATTTTTCGAAACTAGTGGAAGCAAAAATTAACAAGCAAGTCCGAGAATTAGAGGTGATCGACTTCATTTAAGACCATGTCATCATGTCTGGAGGCTAGTAAAATATCCCTCACCTAATCAAGGATTTTAAGTACAGGTGTAGGGGACACCGTGCGGGTTGCAAATGCGAGTAAACATAGTAAAATATGAGTAAAGATATGATTAATGAAAAGAATTGAAGAATGTTTTAAGTTCTTATGTCTCCACGCTTTCGAAAATTGGTGAAAAATCAGTCGGTGCAAGAAACGTGTTGGGATTCTAACAAACTAGTTCCACTATCCTCGATCATGATTATCTTCAGCACTCGTTATCAAAGCGCATGTACCCCGGGCAATCAGGTGTATCATACCTCCCCAGAACATTCAAGGATAGTAGAGATGAATCAAATGATTGAAGGTGAAATTTAGGTAGGCCCGATCATCTAGAAATTGGATGTATGCAACCAATCACTATAATTAGCAAACCAGTTTGTTTAACCAAAAAATAGATTTTTAGTCAAATCTAGAAAAATAGAAGAATCGGGTTACTAATAATCGAAAAATAAATAAAGAAAAGAATTTATAAGTGCTCAGATATGAAAACTTGTAAATCAAAATATATTCCAATAATGCCTCCTCTTTCCATCGACTACATATTTCTCCTTTTATAGGTCTCTTGGAGAATCTCTGTAAATGTACGTTACATCTAAGCCATAATAAGGCTATTATGAATATTTAATGACATTAAATGCTACGTTACATAATCATTACATTGAATAAAAATATTCCTTAACGACTCCGGTATTTATTTCTCTTGAAAAGATGTATCTATAGCCTCTTATTTGACTAGGTTCTTTATCCTTTCTGTATCTCGTGCGTATTCATGTTTAAATAGAGGCGGGACTTCCGAGCCTCGTATCTCGTACCTCCTTTGTGATCCCGTATCTCTTTTATCCCGCACCTAATCTGTGATTCCTTGACCAATTGTAACCTTTTGATAATTCCATGTGTCACACTTTATCACCATTCATTTATGCACATATATTTCCCCAATACAGATAGTCCCCCCACTTTCCATTTATTCATCAGTTTGAATACTTGGAAAGTGGATTTCATATAAGGAAAATTTTTGTCACCCTTAATACTCTGATAAAGTTGACGCTTCGACTGTCACTTCCTTTTAATGCTCTAGACACGTGTTGCTTCCTCATTGGTCGTACTGTCTCGCAACACTTTTTTAGG
>MU702069.1:5126-45227 GCA_026770625.1 Nicotiana glauca | reverse complement strand
CACAGAATTTTCTTTTCAACATGATAAGGAATCCTTAAAAACTCAAGTTGCTGCACTAGATCGTGCTAATCCTTACCCTACTCTAATCACAAGTGCTTTGGCACCTGTAGTTAGGAAGGAGTGCCATTGGGCTGAAGATTTCCCCATTATTATTCCTAACCCAAATCAAAGAATTACCTCTTATATTATAGGTTATTCTTTCGTTTATACCTACCCTTTCACTTTAGGGTTCAAACCGGCCATCGACCCGGTCATCTTAGACTTCTACCGCTTTTTTAATGTTTGCTTGGGGCAAATTGGTCCAATAGTATGGCGAGTTGTTGCCTTCTTGAGGCACCTTGCTAACAAATCCAACGTAGAATTTACCTTCCCCCATTTAATTCACCTTTACTCTCTTAGATTTTTCTGAAACGGGATATTTGGCTTAGCAGCCAGGAGCAAAAGAGTTTTGGTGAATCCTGAAGATGACAAAGACCGTGGCTGGTATGCTCGGTATGTTGCTGCCCCCACTGTGGGTCTAGTCGGTGAAAAGAACATCCGCTTTCCGAAGAAGTGGAACTTTGCATGTAACCGTGCCTATTTATTTCCAACCTTAATTGTTTTAACTATCGTGTTTCTTTTTCAGCAACCATGGGTATGGTTGCACCCGTACCTAATATCCGTGATTGGGTAGAAAGACTTTTGAAGGTTGCACCAATGGAAGGTAGGACATGGAAAACCATTTCCAGTTGCTACGGTTGGAAACCAAAAACTCATGGTAAGAGTTTTTTTTTACCTTAAGTATCTTTTGCTATCTTGGCTTTTTAACCTTTCTTTTCCTAGGTTTATCCACTCGAGGAGTTACTCTTGAAGGTGTCTTGGAATCACGTGGCCAAGACATATTCCTAGGACCAAACCAGGATATTTCAGCTCCCTCGAGGTCTGAGAAAAGGAAATCAGTTCTTGAAGATGATTCTGAAGGAGAGGGTAAGGGCTCTTTGGTAACTAGACCACTAGCCAGGAGACGAATTGTCTCTAATGATGAGATCAATGTCTCTCCTGAACTGCCCCTTTCCGAACTTGTTGTAGTTCCAGTGGTCATTCCTGATGATGACATTTCCCCCCCCCCCAATACTGTTGAATCTATAAACCAACTTTTTATTAGTGGTTTTCGTAGTGGTCCTTTAGGTCCAGTTCGGGATGAACCTCCCATGTCTTCCTCTACCATTCCTGTGATCGTTTCTCTGCCTCCCTCATCTGTTACCTCCATTCCTTTTTCTACTATTCCTTCTCCAACAATCACTCCTCCCATAGTCCATCACACTGAAGTGGGCTCCTCAAGTAGGAGTTCCACTATGAGGAGTGTTACCATTAAAGTCCCTGCTAATAGCAGTCTTCTGAGGAAATCTGGGCAAGCCGACACCTGGCTTGAGCCTTTGATTGGACGCATTGATGCAAAACTTGAGAGTCAAAGTAATATGACTCTCTTGAACGACATTGTTCATGCCAGTCTGAAGGTATTCCTTAATCTCTTTTGTTTCTTAAAAGATTTTTTCCTTTAGGAATTTTAACCTTATATACTTTACATAAACAGGTTAATCTCATTGGTACACCGAGCTTATGAACCGAGTTTCTCTTTTAGAGAAACTGGCTCGTGAACTGGAAAAAACTACTCATGATGCTAAAGAAGTTGCTCGTAACTCTCAATTAGAGGCCAACAATTGGAAAGGCCAATATGAGTGTTCACAAATTGAAATGGACATTCTGGAGAAGAGAAAAAGTTCTTTAGAAAAACAAGTCCAAACTCTTACCTATGAATTGGCAACAGTCAAGGCTACTGCAGATCAATCTAAGAGAGAAAAAGAGCTTTTTGCAGAACAATTATCCACGGTTGCTGATGAAAATAAAGGTTTGAAGGCTTTGTTGACTCAGAAAGAAACACATGCAGAATGGGTGGCTCAAGAACTTGCTCGAGTACAAGAAGAATTACGAGCCTCTACAAACAAAGTTCATGCTTTGGAAAATGCTCACACCTCATTACAGTCATCTCATGATTCTCTTTTGCTTAGGAACGAGGAGCTCAAGAACGAAGTTACGTCCTGGGAGAAGGATTATGAACTTCTCGAGGAATCCTCCAACACTGAAGTGAGTTGGACCTATCTCAAGACCTGCCGTGACACTTTAGTAGAGGTGAGCTAGGAAGACTTTAACCTTGAATCTGATTTGGCTAAGGTAAATGAAGCCATTGAAAGAGCACAACAGCCACCAGATTTTTCATCTCCTGAAACTAGTCTTCCTTCAGTCGAAAACCCTTTGACTGAGGTTCCTTCAAATGAAACTTCTTTGGTTGAGAATGCTTTGGTTGGAGTTCCCATAGATGAAGTTTCTGTACCCGAAGTCCCCGTGTTTGCTGTACCCGAGACTCCTGTGAATGATGAGATCACTACTAGTGTTGTGCTTCCCTTAAGTTCTTCCGTGCCTATTGCCATTAATCAAGCTGAAGTTTTGCCCGTGGATGTTGCCAGTACCATGACTAACGATCAACTCTTAACTGTTGATGGTGCAAGTACAGTTGAGCCGGTAAATGATCCCTTTTCAGTTCTTTTACCTTAGAAGGTTTTTTTTATTTGTGATTTGAGGTTTACCCTTTTTGCAGGTGCCCCTTTGGAAGGCTATGTTCAAATTTTTAATTTCTTATGATAACTTTTTGTAATCAAACTCCTGGCTTAGGGTTTTTTATACTTGACTTTTAATATTTAAGAAGTTCATTTTACCAAACTCATATATGTTCTATTCATGCCTCTTATTTTTGTAGGATTTAAAAAATAGATTGCATTTTTACTTCTGAAAATGCTTTCATTATTCTCACGATTAAATAACATGAGTTTTATAAAAGAGGGCCCTTTTATATATTGACACTTGATGAAGAGGACGTCTCAACTTCATAATGGTGTTTTATACGATATAAGAAATAGGAACATACATATTTATCTGGAATAACTTGAACAAGTTTTTATTCATGAACTTTAACAAGTTGTAAATCATTCCTTACATGTATTTGAATTACATCTATAACTTTCTCGTAACTATTTTTCTTGTAACAAATTCACAAAAAATAGAACAATAGCTACTGGGTTTCTCCTTATAACCCGTTATCATATACAACCTTTACACTAATTAGGAAGGGTTTGAGAGGTGATTCCATTGTTCTCATGGGAAAGAATACTATGATGGAATGTCATGACTCATTTAGCTTCCATAGCTTCCACTCTGCACTTGACTTCTTTTAGGCTTGACTTTACTCCACCTTCTTTGCCTTTTATCTACACGTGACTGTATATTCTATATAGTCCCCAAGTGTTTGAGTGTTGAAGTATGTAGCCTCGAGCACTTGATAGTTTCCTCCATCTGGCCCCTTTCCTAAAAAGGAAATACGTACGGGACTCGGGGTATGATTATAGATGAAGACTGCTTTACTCGTGTATGTTTCTATCACAATTAGTTTAACCCTAGGCCTGGAATTTTAGTGTATTCCATTTTTTCTTACAGGTCGTGACTCATCATTTAGTACGGGTAAGCATTTTGCCTATCATCTAAAATCATTAGTCAAAAAATTATTAATAATCCAAAAAAATAAAATGTAACATAATGATACCTAACCGAGTGTTTTTCCTTACAAGTAATATCTCTTCAAATGAACAGCATTCTAATGTGAGGGAAGTATTTTTCTGTCCATTGTCTCCAACTCATATGCTCCTTTTCCTGCAATATCATGAATTCTATAGGGCCCTTCCCAAGTTGGACTTAGCTTACCAGAATTGGCTGCCTTTGTAGATTGAAAAATCTTTTTAAGCACAAAGTCCCCAATTTTGAAGTACCGCAAACGGGATTTCCTGTTGTAATATCATTCGATCACCTGCTTTTGTGCGGCCATTCTTATTAATGCAGCCTCTCTCCTACCTTCTAACAAATCTAAATTGACCAGCATCTCTTCATCATTAGACTCCTGCGTTGCTTGTGACACCCTCGTACTTGGCTCACCTATGTCAACTGGGATAAGTGCCTCAGCCCCGTAAACCAAAGAAAAGGGGGTCTCACCTGTGCTTGTCTTCGTGGTTGTACGATATGCCCATAAGACTCCAGGTAATACTTCAGGCCAGTTACCCTTTGATTCTTCCAATCGTTTCTTTAAATTATTGATGATAATTTTATTTGTTGATTCCGCCAGCCCATTCCCTACTGGGCGATAAGGTGTTGATGTTATCCTTTTTATTTGCCAACTTTGAAGGAATTCAGTGACATGAGCTCCGATAAATTGTGGACCATTGTCACATATGATTTCTTTTGGTACACCAAACTGTCAGATGATATTTTGCCAAATGAAGTCCTTGACTTCTTTTTCCCATACCTGTTTAAATGCTCCTGCTTCTACCATTTAGTAAAATAGTCAGTAAGTACGAGTAGAAATTTTACCTGTCCTTTAGCTTGAGGCAATGGTCCAGCTATGTCCATTCCCCATTTCATGAACGGCCATGGTGCAATGATCGGATGTAACAACTCGGCAGGTCTGTGCATATTATTACCGTATCTCTGGCATTTGTCGCATTTATATACGAAGCTCGTTGCTTCTTTTTCCATTTTGGTCCAGTAATACCCTGCCCTGATCAAAGTTCTTACCAATGCCCTTCCTACTGCGTAGTTTCCACAATGTCCTTCATGTATTTGCCTAATTACATATTCCATTTGAGACGGTCCAAGGCATCTTTCTAAGGGACCACCAAACATCTTTCGATAAATGTTACCTTTTTTTAAATAGTAACGAGTTGCCTTTTTACGAAGTGTATGTGTTTTTGCCTTGTCATCAGGTACGGTACCATACTGTAGAAAAGCTACAATTTCATTTCTCCAATCCCAAGTTAGATTTTTAAAATTTACCTCGTTCTTATCAGGTTCGATAACCGAATGAAATAAATATATGACTGAGGCATTGGCATCTTTTGTTATATCAGCTGCGGATGCAAGGTTTGCTAAGCCATCTGCTTCGACATTATCATCCCTTGGTATTTGGATAACTTTCCAAGACTGGAACTGTTTTATCAATTCCCTTATCTTTTCCAAATATTGCTGCATTCTTGCTTCTCTAGCTATGTAAGTCCCCAGCATTTGATTAACCACGAGTTGAGAATCACTTTTGATCACCACCTAGCTTATCCCAAGTTATCATGCCAATTCCAGACCTGCAATCACAGCTTCATACTCTGCTTCATTATTAGTTACAGAATGACATTTAATAGTTTGCCTAATAATTTCTCCCATGGGTGGTACTAAAACAATTCCTAAGCCTGCACTCTTAATGTTAGACGATCCATTACTGAATAAAGTCCATACTCCTGGATTTGCTCCATTAAGTACCTGAACTTCTTTTTCGGCTTCCAATTGCATTCCTTTGCTAAAATCAGCCAAGAAATCCGCCAGTACTTGGGATTTTATTGCTGCTCTAGGTAGATACGTGATTTCATACTCACTTAATTCTATAGCCCATTTAGCTAACCTCTCTGACAACTCATGTTTATGAAGTATATTACGTAAGGGGAATGCAATTACTACAGCAATTGGGTGACATTGGAAATATGGTCTCAATTTTCTAGATGCAATGATTAAAGCTAATGCTAATTTTTCTAATTGCGGATAACGTGACTCTGCATCTAACAAAGATTTACTAACATAATAAATAGGAGATTGTTTACCTTGCTCTTCTCGAACCAAAACTGCACTTACCCCAACTTCTGAGACTGCAAGGTAGATAAAAAGTCTTTCCCCAGCCTTAGGTTTTGCTAACAGTGGTGGGTTTGCCAAATAAGTCTTCAAGTTCCTAAGTGCTTGTTGACATTCTTCATTCCACTCAAAGTGATCTTGCTTTTTAAGGGTTGAGAAAAACTTGAAACATTTTTCTGATGACTTTGGGATGAATCTTCCCAAGGCTGCGATCCTTCTTGTGAGTCTTTTTTGTTTGAAAGTACATCAAGATTTTCTTCAATAACTTTAATCTAAGCTAGGTTCACTTCAATACCACAGTTAGAAACAAGAAAACCCAAACATTTTCCTGATGCCACACCAAATGCACATTTTTCTGGGTTCAATTTCATATTATATTTTCGTAAGATTCTAAATGCTTCAGATAAATGTGATAGATGATCCTCTGAATGTTGAGTCTTAACTAACATGTCATGTATATAAACTTCCATGTTCTTACCTAAATGTTCTTGAAACATTTGAGTAACTAACCTCTGATACGTTGTACCAGCATTTTTAAGACCAAAGGGCATTACTTTATAACAATAAGTTCTCCTGTCCGTTATAAAAGATATTTTTTCCTCATCTTCTGGATCCATTTTGATTTGGTTATAACTTGAGTATGCATCTAAAAAACTTAATAGTTCATGTCCTGCAGTAGCATCAATTAACTGATTTTACCTCACGAATTGACCCTATTTTGAGTAATTTTTGAACCTCTTCTTGAATCACTTGATTCTTAAAAGCCCCTTGCTTTCGTTTCTTTTTCTTGACTGGGGGATATGATGGGTCTTCATTCAATTTATGAGTCATGACCTCCGGTGGTATCCCTGTCATGTCAGAATGGGACCAAGCAAAACAATTTGCATTTTCTTTTAAAAATTCAATTAACATACGTTTTACCTCTGGGCTGAGATTTGTTCCTATATACACTTTCCTCTCGAGCCAGTGTATAAATAAAACCACAGCCTTTAAATCTTCGATCTTCATTTTAATGTTCTCCTTTTCCTCTGGTTCTTGAATAGTGTCAGGCCTTGAATCCACGTCTGTTTTTCCTTCTTCAGTTAAGGTTGAAGCTGCTCCCTCCTTAACTGAATTCTGTAATTGCTATTTGGCTTCGCTTTGAATAGTTGAATCTGCAATGGAGTTTACACTCCTGGATGTTTTTTGATCACCTCTGATTTGGCAAATTCCCCATGGTGAGGGAAATTTAATAACTTGATGTAACGTTGATGGTACAACATCCATATCATGGATCTATGGCCTCCCAAGGATTATGTTGTAAGCCATTACCAAATCCACCACCTGGAACTTAGTATCTTTGACAACACCTTCTGCAAGGGTGGTAAGGATCGCTTCGCCCTTGGTTATGACATTGGAATTATCAAACCCTGACAAAGTATGTGCTTTTGGAACCAACTTGTCCTCAGCTCGCATTTCGCGTAACACTCGTATCAAGATAATATTTACTTAACTACCTGTATCAATCAGAACACGTTTCATATTAGTATCATGTACGGGTAATGGTATTACCAATGCATCGTTATGTGGAGTCATGAGGCCTTCTGCATCTGTGTCACTGAACATGATATTCTCCTCCTCCAACACGTGTCGTTACCGCTTTCCATGAGTGATCGTCATTTTGGATATTTTATTGGCTGCAGTATACGAGATACCATTGATATCTTCTCCTCCACTTATAACGTTAACTGTCCGTTTCAGAGAGGGCGACTTCGGGGGCTCCTGTCTATTTTTCATATATGCTTATTTACCTTTCTCAATGAATAATTCAGTGAGATATCCTTGCTTTAACAAATGATCCACCTCACTTTGTAGAAATCTGCAATCTACGGTTTTATGCCCGTGATCATTATAGAATTCACACCAGTGATCAGGGTTTCTTCTACTTGGGTTTGATCTCATCTCCTTCGGCCACCGTACCTTATCTCCCATGCCTCTTAAAACAGCCACGAGCTTGGAAGTAGTTACATTAAAATTATAACCACCAAACCTTGCCTTCAAACTCTCATCATCATCTCGCTGTCCACGTGTGCCTCGATCATTGCTGAACCTTGATGAAGAGCTTGATTCTCTATGTCTAGGCTTATGATCGTACCTTTCTTGTTTTGATCTTGAGTCTTTACCTGCAGGTCCCATATACGGATTGTACTTATTTTTACCGAATCTCCTTTCATTATCTACACGTCTTGAACTTGTTTTCTCATCTGGTTTCGGTCCCAAGATAATATCTTCATCGATCCTCATCTTTGTGCTATACCTATTGTAGACGTCGTTCCACGTTGTTGCTGGGAATTCCCGAAGGCTTCCTTTGAGTCTCCTCTTGTCTTCTGAACTTTTCTCATTCAAATTACTATCAAAAGCTATGGCTGCCCAGTTGTCAGGTACTCGTGGTAGCAACATTTTTTCTCGTTGAAATCTATCTACAAATTCCCTCAATAACTCGGAATTTCCTTGCTTGATTTTGAAGATGTCCTCTATCCTCTTTTCAACTTTTTGAGCTCCCGAATGTGCTTTATTAAACAAATCTGCAAGCTCAGCAAAAGAATTTATAGAATTTTCAGTAAAAGAGAATACCAAGTTAAATCTCCTTTGGTGAGTGTTTCACCAAATTTTTTGACCAAGACTGATTCGATTTCTTGCTTAGTCAAGTCATTCCCTTTGACATCTGTGGTGAATGCATTGACGTGATCCCGCGGGTCTGATGTTCCATCGTACTTTGGAATATCAGGCATTTTAAATTTCTTTGGAATTAGGAGGGGGCGGCACTTGGCTTCCATCGTTGTTGAGAATATTTGTCTATGTATACTCCTTTGATCATGGGCAGTACCTCAGGTATTTGTTCTATGCGTTCATTTTGCTCCTTAAGCTGTTTCTGCAAGGTTAGTACGAGATTTTATAAATCAGAATTAGCTTGATTACCTAGGTCTCCTTCTTGCATTTCACTAGGAGTTCCTCCAATGCCTGAATTAACCAGTCCAGAACGGGGTTTTCTAGAGTATTATTGTTTGGAGTTGGCGTTGGCGGAGCAACAGGTAACTGGTTAACAAAGGCTTGAAGAGCTTTTCTAACTTGAGAAGCAATTATTTTTTGCAATGCCTCATTCATATCTTCGACATTGTTGAGTTGATCCTGTTCATTTGCCAGAAACCCATCGGGAGTGCCTTCATGAGATCGTCGTGGGGAGCCTCGTGGAGAACCTTGTGGTGAATCTCTAGGAGAATCTCCTTGAAGTTATTGGTTTGTTTGAATTTCTGGAAGTCTTGGGGTGTTGTCATTGTTGTTTGACATGATTGATGTGAATCAAGAAAATCAAGTAGAAATAATGTTGATTATCAGATTCCCGATAACGGAACCAATTTGTTTAACCAAAAAATGGATTTTTTGTCAAATCTAGAAAAATAGAAGAATCGGGTTACTGATAATCGAAAAATAAGTAAAGAAAAAAATTTATAAGTGCTCAAATATGAAAACTTGTAAATCAAAATATATTCCAATAATGCCTCCTCTTTCCATCGACTACATAATTCTCCTTTTATAGGTCTCTTGGAGAATCTCTGTAAATGTACGTTACATCAAACCCATAATGAGGCTATTATGAATATTTAATGACATTAAATGCTGCGTTACATAATCATTACATTGAATACAAATATTTCTTAACGACTCCGGTATTTATTTCTCTTGAAAAGCTCTATCTATATCCTCTTATTTGACAAGGTTCTTTATCCTTTCCGTATGTCGTGCGTATTCATGTTTAAATAGAGGTGGGGCTTCTGAGCCTCTTATCTCGTACCTTCTTTGTGATCCCTTATCTCTTTTATCCCGCAGCTACTCTATGATTCCTTGACCAATTGTAACCTTTTGATAATTCTACGTGTCACGCTTTATCACCATTCATTTATGCACATATATTTCCCCAATACACAGCTGTGCCAAACAAACTTGATAGCGATAGTAGAAGGCTTCAATAATCTCGGGAACATTTGGGAACATGGAACCTAAAGCCTATAGTGAAGGGTAAATAATAGATCACGGAGAAGCCCGCTAGATGATGTGTAATTCGCACCTCGTGGCCCATGGCGGTGACTTCAACATCAGAATCTCAGCCGTAATCTGCCCTTACTCGGAAAAGGTAGTCCTTCTTCAATAGAGACACATACTCCTCCATCAGAATGCACTTGTTCATTCTTTGGCGATCACTATCATAAAGTCTAGGGTTTAAGAAACTATCTCGGGTGACAAGATCCTCTGGTCCTTTTTTATCAGGAATCTCCACCATGGGGGCTTTCCCCTTCTACGCGCAGACGGAGATAGGTCGTTAGGTGGAGTTCCAGCGGAAGAGGACGAATTCTAGGAAGTCAACATGATTTAATTAGGTTGATGTAAGAAAAGAATAATAAATTACGGTATTTCTTTGAAAAAGAAGATGAGAACTAGAAGGAAGGTAATGGGCGTCTTTCACAGTTAAACTAGAGTAAAAAGGAAGGCACGAAATCATTATGTCAAGTAACCGTCCAATAGTGAGGCACCACTGTCACGATCCAAAATTCAACTAGTCATGATGGTACCTAACCCAATCCACTAGGTAAGCCCAATAACAATTAACACGGTTCTAATAATATAATTGAATTTCAAAAATATACCAAGGACTGACAGTATAAGTCATGAGCTACTAAGGCCTCATTTGTTTTTTTGTAAGATTAAGACGTCTGAATCTGAATATACATCTGAATGTTAAGATGTGTATTAAGATTAAGACATCTGAATCTGAATACATATTTGTATATTAGGATGTGTATTAAGATCTGAATACTAAATGATTAAGATTGTTTGATTTTTAACATCTGAATGTATAAAATTTATCTTGATTTAAAAATTAATAAACATAAAATTCAAATGAAATACTAATTAATATAATATTCTATTAATAAAATATATAAATTTTTTTAAAATATGGTAGTTGCTGGTGGTGATGGCTAACGGTGGTGCTTGTGAATCCCGACTAGAGGCGTTGGTTTGTGGTAGATTTGGTTGATGGTTGTGGTTCATGGTAGTAGCTAGTGGTGGCGATTATGATTGAGGATGGTGGTGGTGAGTGATGATAGTTAATAATAGCGGGTGGTGGTGGTAGTTCATAATAATGTGCAGTGCCAATTATGATTGTTGATGGTGATGGGGTGGCTAGTTATGGTAGTTGAGGTAGATGAGTGTTGTTTGTAGTTGAGAATGATGATGGTGGGAGTGGTGCGGATGGTGGGTGGTGGTAGTCGATTATGGTTGCGGTTATGATTGAGGACGATGGTGGCGGTGGTGGTTGAGTATGATGGTAGTGATGGCGGCATAGTGGTACTTGATAATGATTGGCAGTGGTGACAATTAATAATGGAAATAGATGACAACTTCTTAATTAAATTAAGTCTCTGTTATAAATCTTAATCATATAAACCTATTCAGACCCATAAGTGGTTATGAAGCAAAAAAATAAATACACTTAATGATTAAGATCTGAGTAATTAAGATTCAAACTATAAAAACAAATGCACTTAATATCTGAGATCTAAATGATTAAGATTCAGACCTCCATTAAGTTCAAACAAATGAGGCATAAGACTGGATTTTTGCAAAAACTAATATGAAATATATAGCTTTTGTTTGAAATCTACATAAACAGAATTCAACTCTTATACTACCCAGGGATAAGTGGTAGCTAAATCTTGAAGGCAGGTACATCTTCAATGTGGGCTCCCGTCATCTACCGCATCTCTGCTCCAAGATCTGCACGCAAGGTGCAGAAGTATAGTATGGCTACAACCGACCACATGTACCAGTAAGTATCTTGACTAACCTCGGTGAAGTAGTGACGAGGATTTTTAGTTAAAAGATACTCAATGATATAACATGTGCAGTAGAATTGCAATAGAAACAATACTAAAGCATAACAGAGAGGAGTACAAGAACAAATATGCAAAGCAGTAAAAGATTACTAGCAGAAATTAGGGTCAATATTTCTCAATATCACAACCAATCTTTTCCTTAAAGCGATGACCATGAAACTACGGTAGAAAATTCAGAACTTTCATAGTATGAGAAATACACTCAAGATATCAAATCAAATAATACAACAACAACCTTTGTACATTTATCTCACCAAGCATGCATATATCACTACTAATCAATATGCGAATAATGGTAATGACAAAGTGGGAAGTACACAGATAACAATAACGAATAAGGCAATGTGTATGGGCAATGGTAACAAACTAGGTGGAAGGCATAGAAGAAATGATAGCAATTAAGATTAGAGAATATAAATTTCACCAACTAACATGGTAGAAGGCTTATTGAAAGTGCAACAAGTGAAAAATGACATAGATATAGATATAGCAAACAAGAAGGAAAGCATGATCCTTATAAACTAAACAATTAAAAGGCATGGATAACTAACATAGTAGAAGGTTTATATGAAAGTGCAACAATTGAGAAATGGAATAGATGTAGATATAATAAACAAGAAGGAAATCATGATATTTATAAGCTAAACAGATAGAAGGCATGGATAATACAACAACAATTGAGATAGAGGACAAAAACAGAACAACAACGACAAGTCACATAGAAAACATAGGTACAACACTAATAGCTCAAGATAAAGGCATAAATGTATACACAAGAAAAATATATCACAATATAATGCATGTCTCCCGTCCTTGCCTGCATGCAAATATCCTTCGTGCCATGACACGTGATAATATAAAAAATAATAATCACCCTTCATGCTTTTACTCTCGTCCTCACATGATAATGCATATGAAATGGCATGGCATCATCCTTCATGCTTTACACTCTTTCTCACATGATAATGTATTTGCAATGGCACGACATCACCCTTCGTGCTTTACACTCTTCCTCACAAGCATATGTGTATCAATAACAAGTAAGGTTAGAAGCATGAATAATATCAAGGAGAGTGATTAAGCCAATATTCCAAAAGAATATCAATCACAACTTTCAAGTCAATAACTATTTAATAAACCTCAAGAACCTTTATTCAAACATCTCAACAAATCTCAAGAAACGATCTTCAACTGAAGTATAGAATCCAAATATCTCAAGAATAACGATCGTAGCGATGTATTTGTTATTAAGTATAGCAATGACCGAATTTAGCACATCAATAGTTTCACAAAAAGTCCGTCAAACTTTTAATCAAGTTATAATAAGCTAAATCATGGTTTCTTGTATTGAAATTCGTATTCATATTAATATAAAAGTCAAGTAAAACATGAAGCAAGAAAGTCACATATTCCAACAAGGCACAAAAAAACATTATAATCTACCCCTAGGCATAGTTAACCCTATCATATGTATATATACTCATCATCTCTTATATGCATTACCGCCACATGTGGCAAATAATATTATTTTATTAAAAAAAATTCTCCCAACAAAGTTAGGCAAGACACTTACCGCTAAATTGGTACGCTAGAAGCACCATCTCGCACAAATTAGCCTCCAAACGGCTCAAAACTAGCTAAAAGACACTCAAAATCATCAAATAATGTCATAGGAAGCAAACCCAAACAATAAAGATCGAATCTTTAATCAAATATTCAAAGTCAACATAAAAGCCAACACGGGACCGAAACTCGAAACCCGACAAAACTCACAAATTCAGACAACACATTCAATTACGAGTCCAATCATACTAATTTTACTCAAATACAACTCCAAATCAATATTTAAATCTCAATTATCCACTTTAGAAAAGTTTAGATAAAACCCCCAATTTCTCTTTTAGATTCATCAAATTAAATGCCAAAATCGAAGATGGAATCATGTAATATAATTAAATTTGAGTAAAAAAATACTTACCCCAATCCAAATTGGGAAAATCCTCTCAAAATTGCCTAAATTCGAGCTCCAAAACCATGTGAGAAAAAGTGATCAAATTCCGAAACAAGTAAAATAATACAGGAGTTGTTATAGCTTGAATCCGATCCTAGATGACTTTGAAACTCATATTTGATAATTCCAACATAATCCTTGCGATGTTACACTCAAGGTAGCCTTTTGAATCATACAATTTAGGCTTGAAATGAGGGAGATATGATGTTTTGAAATTTTAAAGGAAGTCTGAAAATTTAAGGGATAAAAATGACATTGTTGTATTTATTTCACACTAGAAAATTAGCAACAAAAGAATCTTTGTTCTAGCACCCAAAACTCATGCGGTACCTCCCGAACACAATCCATATATGATTTCAATTATAAATATGCTATGAACCTACTCGCACACTCAAAATACCGAAAAGAGATCATTTTGACCCGATTTTGACCATGGTCAAACTCCAAATCCTAAACTTAACTAGTTTCTCAACCAATGATGCAAAACCCACCAGAGCCCCTTGAGACCTCATTCAATCATAACAACAAGTATAAATACTTTATCCAAACTTATCCAAAGTCTCAAAAAATCCATGGGAATATCACAACAAAGAAACGAGGCTCAAACGGAATACAATTTCTCTTAAGTTATTAAACCATCATCCTTTTAAAAGAATGTCGAAATCACACTTAAACACTTCATATTACTTTTAAATTTTACACAAGTTTGTTTCAACTATATAGACCTATCAAAAGTTTCGGGATACCGATTGGAGTCCAATAACATCAAAGTCAACTCTTGGTCAAACTTATGAACTCTTATTCTTCAAATTGATAACTTTCGACAAATAGTGTCTAATCCTTCAAGGAACCTCCAAAATCGAATCCGAAAATACGCACAAGTCCAAAATTATCATACGAACCTATCAGAACAAAAAAAAACTCAATTTCGAGTCCGTTTACCCCAGAGTCAAACATTTATCAATTCTTCTAACTTAAAGTTTTCAAATCGAGAGTCATTCGTCCAATCAATACCCAATCACTCAAGAATTAAAAATGACCATACGCGCAAGTCATAATATATCATATGAAGATACTCGAAGTCTCAAACCACCGAACGAAACACTAAAGCTCAAAACGATCGATCGAATTGTTACAACATTATGCTCCGGTAAGCTTAAATGAAAAGGTGTCTCAAAACGAAACCCATGGGCAATAATTAGGGCTCTTCAATGCACGTCACGACTCGTCTCTGAAACCGTCAGTAGTCTTTTCAATTTCTTTCCCGCTAGTAGGATCTTCGTAACTCCTCCACTTCTTGGATATATTTTATTGAGTATTTGAAAAATGGGGGACTATCTATATGGGGTAAAATTTAGACCTGCCAGGTGTACCAATATGGGCGTGGCATGTGGGAGTCTGGGCTTAGGAGAAACTCAGCAGTCGAGATATCGTGGTGAATGACCCTAGTCCGGTACTACGAGATCCTGATAAACAGTGCCTCGAAGTAATGGTTCTATCTTAGAGAGAATAAGGCCTTCATGGACCGGTGGCGCATTGGCTCCCGGTGCAACAAATCTTTTTCTTTTGACCCCGACTTCGGCCAACCGGAGAGCATTCTCACAAACTCTCTAGCGTCAACCATCATCAAGTTTTGCACTCAACCAGAGAGAGTCTTATCGGAGGGTCTTATCACAAAAAGGGTTCTTGCTTGTTTTATACAGCTAGCTTCTCAATGAAGCTAAGAGGGTGTTTGGCTAAGATTATAAGCTGATCAAACTGGCGAATACGCACTTTTTAGCTTATCTACGAGTTCGGTAAAATTAAAAGTGCTTATAAGCCAAAAATAAGCCAAAATCCATAAGTCGGTCCGCCCCAACTTATCAAATTTCAGCTTATAAGCACTTTAAGTTTGACCAAAATATTTACTATTCTATCTCTAAAATACTTCTTTTTAATACAAACTTCTTTGTATACCCACTTCTTCAGCTACTTATTATTAATTTAAACATTTTAATCCAAACACGTAGCTGTTTGTTGTTTAAATCAGCTTCAGCACTTAAAAGTATTTATCAGCGCCTAATACTTATCTGTTATTCTAAATCAGCTAAGCCAAAAGGGCTCTAAATCATGCCCCTTACAACACAAGCAACACCCTCTCTCTTTGTATGATCCTTGGAAGAAAGAACATTAATCAATATAAAAAAAGTGGATTATTCCATTTTGCTGCTATCCTATAACATTGTCTAGTTGTTCACTGCATTCTTTATCTCAGATTCTCATACAGTTCATACATTCTTTTCATACTTTTCATACAGATTAAAACTACTGTTTTCCATTCTTTTTCATCAAAACCGCTGTTAAAAACGGGTAAACGATTTTCCGCGTGTCAAACGATAATATGAGATAAACATTCCCAATTTTGAAGAGTTCACGAATAGCCCTCAATTATTGTGGATTACTATAATACGGGATTCTCATTATAAAATATTATACATAAAATTGAGATTCCATAACTCTAAAAAAAATTACTCCATCCGTTTCAATTTATGTGAACCTATTTCCTTTTTAGTCCGTGCCAAAAAGAATGACCCATTTCCTTATTTGGAAACAATTTACCTTTATGCAATGATTTATAGCCACACAAAATAAAGGTGCCTCATTTTACACCACAAGATCAAAAGTCTTCTCTCTTTTCTTAAACTCCGTGCCCAGTCAAATGAGTTCACATAAATTGAAACGGAGGGAGTATATCTTTTTTTAATCTTTTTAAAGAAATTTCTCTTGTTACATAATAATAGAATTTTAATTGAATAAATATTTTTTTTTAATTATTGTTTTCGTTCCTAGATATTTCTTGGTATAATTGTTTGAAAATATATCATCAATAATTATGTTAAAACTAAAAGTTAATATAATTAAATATTAAAATAATATGAATATATCAGAATATTTTAAATTGAAAATCCCTAGAAAATGTTAGCACAAGGAGGTTCTCTATTTCGTCTAAACAACAAAGGCTTATTTATAACCCCACCCACAATAACAAGAACATACCTAATATAATTTTACAAGTGAAAAATGAGGAATGTAGTGTGTACGTAGATAGAATGTATCCACACCCCAAAAAAAAAAAAAGAAGGATTAGCTGGAATTACTCTTTTCTTAATATAATTGAGTAATTTCTTATATTTTTGAATTAAAAACGTGCATAATCATTATCAGCTGATGGTCATTTTTTCCTTTTAATTTGAATTCCAGCAATAATTTCTTATTTTGATTTTTAATTTTGATGTTAAGAGGGTCCTCTCTGTCCTATTTAAAAAGGATAATATTATTTTCTAGACCCAAAAATAGATAGGATAAAGTGAAATTTACTACAACTATTAACCAAATTTCGTGAAGTGTTCATGAAAAAGCGAAGGATAACTGGATAAGTACTCTGCAAGAATAGATAATTTGGAGTCACTTGTATATACCGTTGTACCTTTTGCTTCACTGTTTGTACTCCCTTTTTGAAAAACATCATTACCAATAAACAATAAAGATAGAAAATCCAAATATTTGTTCTTTTTCCTTTTGGACAGTACTACTACTATTATAAGATCACTTGGGATGCTCCGCCTGCCGGGCCCACAAAGCACGTGATTTTTCTTGAATATATTTACATCATTAGATTGTTATCGAATTAGTCCGATTTGAGATCGTATTTATTTCATATTTAGTTATAGATATTAGTTAATTTTGAAATAAGTTTTATATTAAAATAATAGAATTCATTGTTATATATAAAATATGGATTTGAAATAAGTTTTATATTAAAATAATAGAATTAATTGTTTTATATAAAATATGGAATAATTAATCTCATGAAATAAATATTTTATGGTATATTTTATTTATCCAATCATTATACCAAAGGACCCCTATAAAATTTATATTATCTGCTTTTAAAAATTAAGTTGACTTTTACATGTTGTGTTCATCTGTCTTAAATTGATAATGAGTTTAAGTTATTATACATTAATTATATAAAATATTAACGTAATCAGTCACATATAAAAAAATTATAAATATATTTTAATGATTAGTATTAATATGTAACTTAATAAAAATGATAATTAATCTATTGTCATGCACTAAATTACAAAGATAAGTAAGAAATTATCACATGCAGTGCATAAAACTAATTTTTTTTTTTAAATTCTTAAATATTTGAGACTCCAAACTTAGTAAGAATACCACTAACAACAACGTCATTTCCAAATTTTTGGTTACCATTTAAATCTGAATGTAGACTAAAAACACGACGAAAAAAGGTGGGTAGAAACAGAACTCGTTGTGAAAATTGGTAAAAAAATCTTGAACATAAAATAGCGATATTTTTGGTAAATAAATTGATTTTACTTATTAAGGAAAAAATTCAATCTGACTTGGTAAAGGAAGGGAATTTCGTCCATACAGTGAGTTTGAACTATACTTTAATAAATTATGACTTTGTACTGCTATAAGGTATACATCAATTCACATAGATAAATTTTTTAATAGTCCCTATCAATGTTATTCGTAATACTTTTGTCACTATCTTTTTTTTTTTTTTTTTGGTTTTAAACTTTTGTCACTATCTAAAAGCTATTAGATTCGTTGAAAGAAGATAAGATGACCAAAAAAAAAAAAAAAATAGAAGGCACAAGATATCAAGGTGTTCAAGTGCATCTTGCTCACTAGAGGAATATATCTTGATTCTTGAGTTGGAATACTTTTTCCATACTGTGCTAAGAGAAGAATCCAACATAAAGTTAATGGATGTTAAACTTGTATCGGTCAAAATCTGACCGATGCGGTCGACTCAATCGAGATCCCGTCGAAGCGGCGAGATTGTGGAAGATGACATGGTTTGCTCCAAATCCCGTACTCATAATATCCTCCAAGTCAAAGAACAATACTTAAAGAACGATAAAAGCGAACGTGATATGAAAGTGTATTGGCCCAAGAACACAGTAAGGATTTCATAACTATATATAGGGAGGAAACCTTTCTAAAAAAGAGGGCTTTTATCTCTCTCTTTCCTCTCCTCTGTAATATTCTTAGCAAAAAGAATACAAAGCAATCTTCCAGGGATCATGTAAAGCGGTCATCTCCATCAATTAATGAGAAAGGAATGGAATGCCTCAATAAGATTGATCTCTCCTATTCGTCTTATGCATTTTTTTTTTCTGATTTGCTTATAGGTCTGGCGTTTATTATGTTTGACTAGATTTACCTCTTCATCTTTACCTCCTCCAGATCAAAAATCGGAAACATGATCAGCCACCGAAAAGAACAGTAAGTAAATCTCACATGCCAACCTAGATCATGATTCTATATACAAGCAAAAGTTGCAACCAACATCCTCCCCCGCACGCCGGGCAGCCCATGAACTAGCCAAAATAAGCCTAGCACGCACAGGACAAAGCACAAAAAAGGAAGGGAAAGAGAGCTAAATACGGTTAACGAATTCAGAAAACATCACCCCCATCAACCATCAAAGCGCCAAGCAAGGCGAGTAACGCCACATATCCACCTTCATTCACTAACTCATTGGATCGGGATAAGGAGAATATCATCTTGGTCCACCTTCTGTGTTTGATCAAACAAGAACGCAAGCGCCGCCCGGGCGAGCGAGCAAGCAAGCAAGGAAACATCCCAACTGAAAAATGGGAAATTGCTACAAAATAGCTAAAATATCATCCACCAGACAAACCCAACTCCTAGGAAATGATACCCCTTAAGTGATACTCCATCCACCAAAAAGATGTCCCAAGAAGGCCTTCCCGGGGACTTAAAGACTGGCCGACGAGGGGGAACTCCCCGAGGTCAAAGTGAAATTGATTGTCTCACCCACAAATGGTATCTCAAGACTGAAAAGCAAAAAGGTTAGACAGGAAAACTCCAATATGTGCATCAAACAAGTGTGAGCAAAGCAACAACGTTTTCTGCATCCCGACATCACACTCCCTAATGCAAATAAAATCAGACGAACTGGGACTCCCCCAGAAGATACCCAACCCTACAAAAAATTGGGACTCGTAGCGAATTATATTTCGATGAAAGTTTGAAATAATACCATTAAGGCCAAGGGCCTTTGCCAAAAAGAAGAGTTCCATCTCGATCGAACAACGATGGGTTAATATTTATACGAAAGTTCGAAATAACACCCTCAATGCTAAGGGCCTTCGCCAAGAAGAAGAGTTCGACCTCGATCCAACAATGACAAGTTAATATTTCGACGAAAGTTCGAAATAACACTCAAGGTAAAGGGCCTTCACCAAAAAAAAGAGTTCAACCCCGATCGAGCAACGATGGGTTAATATTTTGACAAAAGTTCGAAATAACACCCTTGAGGCCAAGGGCCTTTGCCAAAAAGAAGAGTTCGACCTCAATCGAACAATGACGGGTTACTATTTTGACAAAGTATGAAATAACACCCTCAAGGACACGGTCCTTCGCCAAAAAGAAGAGTTCAACCTTGATCTAATAACGACGGGTTATATTTCAACGAAAGTTCGAAATAACACCCTTGAGGCCAAGGGCTTTCGCCAAAAAGAAGAGTTCGACCTCGATCGAACAACGACGGGTTACTATTTCGACAAAGTTTGAAATAACAACCTCAAAGACACAGACCTTCGCCAAAAAGAAGAGTTCGACCTTGATCTAACAAAGATGGGTTATATTTTGATAAATGTTCGAAATAACACCCTCAAGGACAAGGGACTTCGCCAAAAAGAAGAGTTCAACCTTGATCGAACAATGACGGGTTAATGTTTTGACGAAAGTTTTAAATAACACCCTTAAGGCCAAGGGCCTTCACCAAAAATAAGAGTTCGACCCCGATCGAACAATGACAGGTTAATGTTTCGATGAAAGTTCAAAATAACACCCATAACGCAAAGGGCCTTCGTCAGAAAGAAGAGTTCGACCTCGATTGAACAACGAAGGGTTAATATTTCGATGAAAGTTCAAAATAACACCCTCGAGGCTAAAACCCAAAGCTCATGCAAATGATAGGGAACAACAACAGAGGAAGATCTGACTTGAGCCAACAGTTGCTTCTTTTCGGCCTCAAGGGTAGCGAGCCGGTTCCCTAAGGTCGACGCCTCTCGGTCGATCTCACCAACACGCTCCTCAATCCTCGCTTCCATTAGTGTGGCTGTCGCCCTCTCGGATTCCTGCTCGGATTAGTGGACGTGGATGGTGTTCTCTAGAGTCGTCGCCTTCACTAAAGCCGATGACCAGGAACTATCAATATTTTCCAACCCAGAAACCTTTCTCTCCAGCTAGTCAACTTTCCCATCCACTCCGTGCTCATCGTCTCAACCCTGATAAGATTCTGATCTATCTCAGATTGCATCGGCCTCAGCTTCTCCTGAAGGTGTTCGCACTCTACAGCAACCCTTTTTCCCAACTCAAAGCTCTTCTTCCTTTGCACGAAGTTTCTCCTCGAGTACGCTACTCCTGCGAATAGCCTCCATCAATTTCTAGTCCCTCTTCTCCAACTCCTTGCTGAGGGATCGAGCATCAGTGTTTGCCTTCAACCGCTCGTGCATCTCATGGCACTTATCGTGTTAGTGCCGATATTTCTCCAGCATGGTCAGGAAAATCTTGGCCCGAGTATTAGCCCTACGAGCACTTTCAATCTCCACCATATACGTCTAAAAACAAAAAGACAAGCTTAGGCCAGATCGTCAAGATAAACAAAAAGAACATGAAAGAAAAGTGAAACGTACCCTCAGGCCCATAGCGACCACTTTATGCATCAAATTAATATTAGGAACATTATGAAGAGCCTCTCTCTCGGCGGTAGAGCACAAAAGGTCAAATTGCGGCACCAAGTCCTCCGTATCTCTTAGAAGGTTGATATCCGATGAGATCTCAAGAATACAGGGCGGGCCTCCGTATGAACCACCAAACGGGTAGGACCTTCTTCAAACATCCTAACATCATCAGGATCAAGATCGGACTCAGTTTCGTAGTCATCGACCATGATACCCTTTTGCCTTTCTGTGGCCGACAAAGAAGTATGACCAGGTATTGAGGATGAATGTCCATCCAAAATAGTAATAGAGGCCTCAAAAGTCTGACCCCCCATCGCGGCAGGTTGCTGATCAATCACAATGGTAGGGATCTCCGTCGATGGGGCGGACACAATGGTCGGCGCTGTCTCTACAGGCAGAATGGCATCAACTCCCTCCTCATATCCCATCAAGGGAAGGTCTTCCTCTAAATGTATCATGGCCGAAGGAGCTGTTTTGTACTCCACTCGCCGCCTCTTTGACAGTCACTCCTCTTCTTCAGCACAGGAAAACTTCCCCACTAGAGAGGTGACCGGGGCCAGAGTCTTATGTCAAAGGGTAGCCTTCACGCGTACGGACACAACCATAGATTCAACTGAAGTGGCCCTCGACAAAAGTCGGGCAGTAGATACTGAGGCAGGGCGAGTGGACTAGGCAGGTTGACAAAAAGCTAAAGGAGGATCCCTCGCTCTCCGCACTCTCCCTGTCATCGATGAAAACCACATAAGAAAACAAGTAAAAATGTAAAGGGAAGAATAACGAACAAATATAATATTACTCAACAGTAAGGGGTTTGCATCTATATTTCTCATAGAAGGACGACCATGTGCGGATCCCCACCATATGAGGAAGGATGGCGCTCACCCACTCGCGGATACCATCAATAGGTGTAGATGGTAGTTTCGCGGCTATAGAAATACACACTTTAGTACTATCCAAAGGAAAGCAGTTAGACATAACTCTGAAAAAAAGTATGGAAACTTACGTGTAAAGTTCCATTTCTCAGGGAACCCCGTAGGATCCGCCACAAGGTGCTCAGTCCGCATATAAAAGTAATTCTCGTAGAAGCGATAGTTGGCTTTGTCGTCCATCTTCACCACTAGACTCTTCGACCCTCGGTGGCGCAGGTGAATCATCGTGCCATGAATAAGTTAAGGGGAGAAAATATTGAGCATATGCCTCAAAGTGATCTCACGACCGGCAAGCTCTGCGAACATGAGCAACATGAGGAACAGTTTATACGGTACGACAAAAGTTGAGTTGGGCATACCTCATAAAAGCAGCAAAAATCTACCACCATGAGAGGGAGAGAAAATGTATACCAACAAGAAAGGGGTAGGCGTAGAACGGGTAATACCCTGAGCGATAAAAATGGACTATGTCTACTTACCATAAAAATGGTAATAACAATTAAATTTGATTATGGGACTCTAAAAATACGTGATCTATTTTTATGCTAGTTGTTAAGCAGTTAATGCTATGTATGTGAGACTTAGAAATGAAATAAGAGTTAAGGATAAGAGGATAACTAAACTGATAGGTTGAAAATGAGGCCTCGAGCTTGTCGATTCGGGGGCCTCGAGGTCGATTTCGGAGCTCGGTTGTGAGTTATCGAATGTGGTTCAGGTATGACTAATAGTTATAATAAATCAATGAAGGATATTTATGGTCAATGATAAGCAATAAATGATGAACAATAATGAAGATAGTAAATGGAAGCAATAATATCAAAAGAATTTGTTAGAGATCAAAGAGAATGTTCTTGTATATTTCGTGTGGAGCAACTGAAGTAACATGGGTTTACAAAGTGACAAGGATCCCCATTATATATGAGGGGAATCCCAACATAGTACAAAATGAATTAATTATAAATATATGGAGACGGGACTGCCAGATGACACACTGATTCGGGTTTAGAGTAGTCCACTAGGCTCTGTCAGTACTAGTTGCGTTCCTTGGGAACTCCCCATTTCTACCATTACCATGATCATTATTACCCTGAGGTCGAGTGTCGACGATACTCGGCTGCGACCTCGAGCCTTCGAGATGATCTTCTAAGGCGCCTCGATGACGAGAAATTAAACCTTCCAATTTTACCGTATATAGATAGTCCCCATATTTCTTAGAGAGGAGCGATAAGAAATGATTTTGATATCCAACTCTTCATACTTCCCGTGATGACATCACGTTGATGATATCGTACTTATGATGTAAGACTTCACGATAACTGGGACATCAAATGGACTTGTCTTTTTAGCATCATTTAATGCGTCGTCGATTCCCATTCTTCAAAGTGATAGTATTGTTGTTTATCCAGTTTCCAATAACACATTGATTGCGCCTGCCAATTCGTCTTTCAAAGGCATTGATGGCATTGTTGGCCATACTATCACCCCTATAAGTGGGGGCCTTCCAGTACTACTTTTCATCCAAGTGCCTTTCAGCATATTTCCATCCCTTCCTTCTTACTATCCTCCTCTATTGTTACCCACCATGTTTGGGGTCTATGGCCTTAAGGTTACATAGCGGCATTCTCATCAGCCATGCCATGACCTTTTGCCCGCGCTTTCCCTTGCCGAGCGAGATTATACTGTCTTGTCGCCATTGTTGTTGTTACGGTTGTTACTACTGTCATCGTTGGTTTGAGGTGATGAGATAGAGGGTCAACTTCTTTTGACTAAGAGGATGTTTGGAATCTACACCGCTACTCGGGAGAGCATTCGGACAATACACCACTACTCACTCTTCTACCCTGGCCTGGTGTGGCACTTCATCCCCTGGGTTTTCCAAGAGATAAAATGGCACAACCGACCGCTAAACTTGCATCACAAAACATCCCAGAAGTGGACTCGGAGCGGCCATGCAAGCAGGGTTGATGCCCGCCCAAAGGGTGGACTCCGGCTTCAGCGGGCTATGTCTCTTTTTTCTGCTTCTTCTGCATCACTTTCCTCTTCTTCATCTTCCCACTTTCCTCTTCTTCATCATCGCCCACAAAGATATTATTCTGGAGGATCGAGATGAAACCCCAGAGGAGATGGCAATCAAAGATTTTATCGCCGAGGATGCATGCCCAAGGAGATGATACTCGAAGATGCCGCTGTCGAGAATGCACCTTTGAGAGTAGGCTAGGCTCTAAACTTTTACCATATGTGTACCTTTTTTCTTCTTTGTTTCTATGTAACGACCCCTCGTGGGCTTCGTAATCAAATGTTTTTGAATACAAAGACGTTTCTTCGATATATTCCCTCTTATTTAGACCTATGGAGACTCAAAATACATGACTCTATCGACTGCTACCAGTACCGAACCCAGATGCGAGTATTTTTTTGACTATTGATTGATTAATACGGCTTCTTATGGAACACTTTGTGGTCTCTTGGATCGAGCCTGGGTCGGGCAGATAAACTTGGGTTACCGGGACCATAATGTTTTGAGCCTTGAGACCATGATTTATCATTTAGACCTCGCGGTAATCTTCGAGGGAAAATTTTCTTGGAGGTCCAAGGATAGGGACTGCCTTTAAGTTTTCGAGAGCAGTCCCCGATGGGGGTTCATTTAAACCCGGGCCACCTAGGAACCTACTTTGAACTTTGCGTAAATAACCCTAAGGTGTTGTAGGTAGATCCCGAACGAGGTTTTACCCAAGTTTAGATGGTACCCCGTGATCAAGCCCATACGGGTGGAGCTTAAATGTTTATTTCCTTGGAGCCTAACTCCTTTTTGACGGAAGTCCTCAAAATCGGGTACCACCTCAAGGCTTGTAATGATGTCATTAGCTTCCTAGAGCCTAAATTCTTTTTCATGGAGGTCCTCGAGGTCAGGTACCACCTCGATACTTGCGGGCGAAGCCATTGGTTTCTTAGAGCCTAACTTCTTTTTGATGGAGTTCCTCGAGGTCGGGTACCACCTTAGGATTTGTGGCAAAGCCGTTAGCTTCTTAGAGCCTAACTTCTTTTAGATAGAGTTCCTCGAGGTAGGGTACCACCTCGGGACTGGTGATGATATGGTTGGCTTCTTAGAGCCTAAGTTCTTTTTGATCGAGGCCCTCGAGGTCAGGTACCACCTCGGGGTTGGCGATGATGCTATTGGCCTCTTAGGCAGGTGGATCATTGCAATTTTTTTCCATATATAGGGTTGTTTCTTCTCCTTTGGAGATCCCACCATTTTATGTAGTTACCCTTCTTTTTCTGCATTAAGCCTTTCATTACTTCAGTACTAACGTACTTTCATAAATTCCTGCTTTAGTTCTCTAATTTTGCCATAGCCATGACTGCTGCATCGGGTTTGTCCGGCAGAGAGGGGGGAGCCCCGTGTCCGGCATTCAGGACCAATGAGAGTATACCTTGAATATTACTTCTTTGAGAGGAAAATAGCATCTTGGGTTAGTGAGAAAAGACTGCGGCTGGGGGAAGAAAGTAGTGTTACAGATACTTTCCCCGGACGAGGGCATCACGGATCGTGCTGATGGATTCTTGAATGTGTACACGTATCATTTCACACTAGGCCCCCTTAATAGGGTTATGCTCGAATTCTGTTTAAAGTATCGGGTTACCTTGGCACATATCCACCCATTATTTTGGTGAATAGTATTGATGATTAGATTTTTTGCGGAGAAGACGGGGCTTGAATTTATGCTAAGTCATCTTATTAGGCTATACCAACCCTTTCACCATCGAGGTCTGCTAACCTTGCGATGTCGGTAGACCACAACCTTCGTTGTTGATGATAAGAAAGATGGAGATCAGGAGTGGATGCGTCGATTTATCCAAGTCTGTACTGTTGAAGTTATCCCTGTGGAGCTTATGTCATTCCCTGAGGAATAGAACTGTACAGGTAAGGGGTATATTCCATGCCTTCTCAGTTTTGTTTATGGCGAAGGGTAGTTTCGTAACCGTGCATTATTTTTTTTTCCGCAGTGGTTTCATGGGCACCGACTGATGTTCCTGATCTGCCAAACTGGGTTCAGAAGTTTGCTTACTCCGAGCGGCCGCGCCTCGACCAGAGTCAATTTTTTCAGAGCAGAGGGAGCTAGGTTAATAGATGTGCACTTGGCTTTCGAGGAATCCCACCGGGTTCACTTCGTGGTGAGTTTCGACATAGGCCTTTTAAGTTTTGAGTCTTCCCTTCCTTATCAGGTTTTCCTTTGCAAGCCTTCGACAAGCTTAAGTCCGGGCTGCTTCGCCGTGAAGACAGGCTACGAAAAGATCTAGATGAGGGGATATCCCTTAGGCTCCTTTGCGATGAAAAGGAAGTCAAGCTGGCACACTTGCGGTATGAGGTGAGCCATAGCTTGAGTTATAAGAGTTACTTGAAAGAGCAGGTAGTTTTCTGTCTCGAGGGAGTGTGCCTTCCGCCTTCTAGCTTCTGAGGCTAACACTTCGTTTATCTCAGTTGCATAAAAATATGGAGGCCATGGAGCGCCTTCGGGATAAAGCTGGCCAAGCCAGGTGTGAGCATGATGAGCTAAAACCTCAGGTGGAGGTCCAGTCTTTAGAAGGGAAGGGTGCTCTGGCTAAAGTTCCTGCCTTTTAGGCTCAACTCTACTTAGCTTGTAACAATGCTTTGGTTCAAACAGACGTGATTACGAAGATCGAGTCTGAGCTTTTGAAAGTAAGAGCTGAGATCATTGACACCCGAGCTAAAGCTGTAACGAGCCGAACCAAGGCCGGCCAGGAGATGGCGATCTATTTAAAGGATGCTACCGATACTCAAACTGAGCTGAGAAGGATCGTCAAATGTGAAGAGAAGATCAAATAATACACTTGTTGTAAGTCTCGAAGAAAAATTCTCGAGGAGATCCGTTCTAGGTGTTTTGTCCTCTCGGAAGAGTTGGTATGAGCGAGGGCGAACAAGCATGCTACTCGGTTACTTCTATCTGATATCGAAGAAAGTGAAGATGAGGCTGTCAAGCCATAGTCCTCAAGGGGGGCATTTATTTCCTTCTTTGTCTCTGTGTATAGTACTTTCATAATATGCTATAAATGGAGCTCATATTTTATTACATGTGTGTATGAGGGGGAAACCTCATGATTTTGTATTTTTTGGGTTTCTGTTTGCCTAGAATTCAGCCAGATCAATTGGTTTCTGAGTTGGTAGGAATCCTTAAATTTGTAATATAGCCCTGGGGCTCACTAGGCTGGCTCATAGGCTCTTATGCGCTTGGTCAATGCGACCTTTTAGATGGGTGGAGACAATGGCTCTTATGCCTTGGGTCGGAGCAAACTTTTAGTGTAAGCTGGCGTTTTAGCTCTTATGCTTCTGCCCTAGGGCATTTTTAGTTAACTGTTTTGGGTTCAATCTTCGAATGTGTTTCGACTCGAGCTCATTCAACCCTTAAATTTTTGGATTTGTATGGTTTGGCGACAATGGCTATTACGCCTTGGGTCGAAGTGACCTTTTACACGAGCTGGTGACAATGGCTCTCACACCTTGGGCCGATACGACATTTTATGCGGGCTGGCAATAATGGCTCTTATGCCTTGGGTCGAAGCGACCTTTCATTGGTTTTATTTTTCCATTGTTAAGGACTTTTTGAAGTAAATTTTGCTTGACTCTTCGACGGTTTGATAAAAACCTTGATTACGAGTCATTATATGACGATGATCGAGCACCTCTGGAGGTTTGGCTGGGAGGTTGAGTATCTCAAAGCATGTGATTTGGAGCTGACATGGTCGAAGCTCTTTTGATTATGTTGATAGTAGCCTGTTTCACCAGTTTTTTTCGAAGTAATTGAAGGCTTGGGATTTTGTAGCGATGGTCGGGCGTCCCTGAGTCGCGTTAGTTCGGTTGGTACAGCCTTATGACCGTAGTTATTTGTGCCTGGTCGGAGCCATATTTGATCCTGAGTGAAGTGGTTTAGGTGTCTATATCGAGGGTATGCCTTTTAGGGGTCTTATAAGTTCGATATATAGCCTTAACTTTGAGATCAGGTTTATCCCTTTAGTAAGGTCTTACAAAATTTTCATGCCTTTGAGGTCTTACAATTTTCAGATACTTGGTACAAGTATGGTTCATGCCTTGCTTGAGGTCTTATATATACTGTTGCTGCCTTATGTAGGTCTTACAAGACCGAGTTTGCCCGCTTGGGGTGTTATGGCCTCATGTTTTTTAATGAATGATAATTGGCTACAGTCCCGAGTCATCGAGGGTATTATAGATCGAGAGCCGTTACTTGTAAACTTGGTATTGCCTCACTGAGGGCTTATGATTTTGGAGATTCAGACCCTGAGGTCATGCGATTTTTGAGATTTTGACACCAGTCCCCGAGTGTTTGGGATACTTTCAGTCTTGGAGACATTTCGTGACTTTCGTGTTTCCTCGTTGAGGGCTTATGAGTTTGGAGTCCCGACCTGGAGATCGTTCAGGTGTTGAATTGTTGAAGCTAGTCCCCGAGTGTTCGGGTCGTTTTTGACAGAGGAGTCGCTATTGCGACAATTTTGAGTTTCTCTTGGAGTGTAAGATGCTTTGATATAAGGTATTTTTCGATTACTTGGTACAAGTATACATATTTTCGCCATCAGGGGCCCGGCTATACGGACACGGTTCATTCGATTATTTGGCCCGTACATCATTTTCTCATTGGGACCCCATTTGGCGTTTCTTAGATTTTTTGAGTGGATGACCTTCCGGGGGATGCCCTCTAGTGGAGGTCGATTGCAAAAGAAACCTTGAATACTTGTTCAGTCTTCCTTAAGTAGCATGTGGATGTTGCATCATTAAAAACCTTGCCGGTAAAAACCCTTTTCGGGATAAAAACTCGATCGAAGGAAAAGAGTGCAACGGATGCTTTAAAACCTTAAGGTCTTCGGGCAGGGTTAGCGCTTTGACTGCTTCGATCGGGTGCCTGCATAAGGGTTAGTGTGAAATATAAAATGAAAAGGCATATGGTTATAGCTTAGTGTGGGATGTGTTGGTGAGCGATAATTCGATGTCTGATATGTCCAGTCACTTGTGACGAGGATGCTGTACGGCTCTTTACTTTGTTTAATCGAAGATGTAGTTTGATTTCACTTTGGCTCTTTTACGAGTGGAGGTATTGATGCCGCTACCACATCGTGCACTGCGAACATTTCCCTCACCGTATGATGTTCCCCATAGATGTTTTAATCTTATCCTTTGTTGGGAATTTCATCATTTGTTGGAGGGTGGATGATACGTCTCTCATGCAGTGTATCCACGACTCCTGAACAAGGTATTGTACCTCATGTATCCTTTGATAACATGAAATTTAACATTTTGGGTTGTATCAGCCACGTTGACTGGGAGGGTGATTTCTCCTTTTGTTGTTTCACTTGTTATGTTGAATCCGTTGAGGACTCGAGTGGCGTGCACGATTTGTCAAGCAGTCCGAGTTGCTCTATAACCCTCGACCTGATAATGTTGGCTGAGCTACCTGGATCCACGAGTACACATTTTATTTGAAATATATTTACGAGGAAAGAGATTACCAATGCGTCATTGTGAGGTTGAGACAAGGTCTCAGTGTCCTCTTCGCTGAATGTGAGGGCATCTTCGGGTGTGTACCCCTGGATTCGCTTTTGTCTGGTGATGGATATTTTCGTCCTTCTTATCACGGGTTACTGTGTAGCATCGATGCCTTTCAAGATCATATGGATCACATGTTGCAGCTCATTCATTTGGTTTTTCTTGTCCACCTCTCTTTCCTAAAACTGATTTTTGGCCCGGTCGCTTAAGAATTCTCGGAGGTGACCTTTATTGAGTAGTCTGGCTACTTCCTCTGAGAGCTGGTGGAAATCCTCAGTCTTGTGGCCGTGCGTGTTGTGAAATTCACATACTAAGTTATGATTGTTTTGTGAAGGATCCTGCTGTACAGGCCCGGGCTATCTGGTGTCTCTTATTTTGTTGATGGCGAACACAATGTCTAACAAATCGACGTTGAAGTTGTATTCTGACAAGCGAGGTGCCTCAGCTGCCCCCCCCCCCGCTCCTATCAAACCCGGCTCTGTTGATCAGTCCCCAAGGATTCTATCCTCGGTCTATCCTTCGATCATTGCGAGGTGGGTTACGCCTCGGGGTGTTCCTTCTGTCTTCGGTGTATGGCTGATATCTTTCTTTGTTTGGCTTTGGCTCCTTTGCTAGGAGCCTTCTTGGGTATACTAAGCCCGATGGGGCTCCCAGCTAGTCATCTTCAACCCTAATTTTTGATTGGTATCGATTGTGGACATTCGACCAGGTCATGGCGGGATATTCAACCAGATTCTCTTTCAGCTGCTTCGAAGCCACCGAGCTTCGCTCGTTCAGACCTTGATTGAAGGCCTGCATCACCTAGTCATTAGACCGTTGGTAGTTCCATTCATTCCATTTGAAAGAGAGATACAAATTCTCACAGCATCTCGTTCTCCCTATGCTTGATTTTGAAAACGTCGGATTTCCTTATGGACACCTTGATGGCCCTAGCATGTGCATTTATGAAGGAATCTACCAGCATGGAAAATGAGTCTATAGAGTTTGGTGCCAAGTTATGATACCATACCATCTCCACTTTAGAAAGCGTTTCTCCGAATTTTTTCAGTAGGACGGACTCGGTCTCGTCGTCCTTCAAGTCGTTACCCTTTACTGCACAGGTGTTAGCGGTAACGTGCTTGTTTGGGTCTAAGGTATCGTTATACTTCTGAAGGACTGGCATTTTAAACTTCTTTGGAATGGATTTCGAGGCCGCTTCCTATAGGAACGACTTCTATACGAACTTCTTTGAGTCCACACCTTTCAAGATTGGGGGTGCTCCTGGAATTTGGTCAACCCTGGAGTTATAAGTCTCGACCTTCTTATCGTTGCCTTCTATCATTTTCTCGCCCGATTCTTTCTTTCTAGTGAGGTCCTCGAGCATCTTTACGATGATAGGATCAGCTATCGACCCGTTATTGCTCGATCTCTCCGATACCTATTCGGCCGGGGGAGCTGTCCCCGGTGTTACTGTGCTAGGAGTTTTCTGGTGACTTTGCAGCTGAGCAATAGCCAGCTGTTGTTCCTACAACATTTCAAAAATAACATGAAGGCTAACCTCTCGTTCTTCCTTGGTTGGGGTTTTCTGAGCTTCATGTGGATCCCCCTGGCAAACTCATATTGGTATGTGAGCTTATATTGACCCGTTGGGCGTCGCGCGAGACCACGTTCGCTATGATTGGTCCTGGTTGTAACGACTCGACTGGTCCTTTTACATTTTTGAACCCCGTTCCCTTAAATAATACTTTCTGCACTTGCTTTAGCTAATTTATGACTTGAGGGGATGGGTAGTTCGGAAGTTAGAAGAGATTTGAACAGGAATAAGCCTAGTTTCTTCTTTAAGCCTCTTTAAAAAGGCCAAGTTTGACTTCGGTCAACATTTTGGGGAAACGGACCCGGAATCGTGATTTGAAAATTTCTGAGGGTCTGCGGAAAAATATGTGACCTGGGCGTATGCCCGGAATAGAATTCCAAGGTCCCTAGACTGAGTAATGAATTTTTATGTAAAATTATTAAGTTTTAGTTTCAAAGAATTAAATAAACTAAGAAATCATTGTTTTCATAGGTATCGGGTTCAGATTTCGATTCCAAAACTTGGTACAATTATGAAATATCAGTTAAGACCTACCCGTAAAAATTGGTGTCAATCATAGTAGTTTAAGGGCGTTTTGACCCGTTGAAGGAGAATTAAGAACTTGAAGTTCAATAAATTGATTCATTTGGTTTTGGGGGTTGATTCATCGATTTAGCGTTGTTTTGAGTGTTTCAAGGGTTCAAGTAGGTCCGCCTCGTGATTTCAGACTTGTCGGTATATTCGGGCGGGGCTCGGGAGCCCCGAGCGTCAAATGGTCGAGGTTCGAGTGAAGTTGAAAACTTAGGAGAAAACTCCATCTGCTGCTTCTGTCATAACAACTTCTGTGGCTCTTGGACCGCAGAAGCGGTTGCCTCATCAACGAAGCGGAAAGGATCAAGTCCTGGGAAACCGCGAAACAGTCCCGCTCCTGCGACCCCTAGACCGCAAAAGCGATCCGGCTCAGTTCCCTTATTTCGCAGAAGCAACCCTGGGACCGCATAAGCAATTCCGCCTATGCGGACCCCAGACCGCAGAAGCGGTCGAGCTCCAGTTGCCAAGAAACCGCATAAGCGGCCATTTTTCATAGAAGCAAAAACCCGCAGAAGAGGGATTTCTTCCGCAGAAGCGAAAATCGCTGGGGATAGAAGCTCATTTAATACGAGCTCAAGCTCATTTCTTCCATACTTCCATCAGCACTTAGGCAATTTTGGTGATTCCAAAGAGGAGGGTTCAACATAACATTGCAAGGTATGTAATCCCCACTCACTTTTAGTTCAAATACATAAACATTAGGTAGATTTAACACTAACAATTAAGTAAAACCAAGGGGCTAGAGCTAGACCTAGGATTTAATAAAAACAAAGATTAAATCATGTAATTTGCCATGTAATGAACTGGAAATCATATATTTGTGATCCTTAGGTGATAGAGAAAAACTTCTTTCGAAAAAATCTCGGAATCCAGGCACGTGGGCCCGGGACCAGAATTTAGAAAACTTATGGGAAAGGTTGGGAAATCACTTAAATAGTTAGAATTCAACCTTGTGAGCCTTTATTGACTAATTCTTACTTCGTTTGGTTAGTTGTGGATCGTTCGGCTTCGAATTAAGAACTTGGGCTCGTTCTTGGACTTTGGGAGTGCACTTTGGAGCGAGGTGAGTCTCCTTTCTAACCTTGTAAGAGGGAAATGTCCCCATAGGTATAATAATTAACCAAATTGCTTTATATGCGGGGGCTACGTACGTACCAGGTGACGAGAGTCCGTGCGTAGCGACTTTATGACAGTCCGGGTAGTCTAGGATCCTAAAGCATGTTATACGTGAAATATCTGTAACCTTGTTGGCTGTTGAATTGTCTAGATCCTAACGTATTGGACTCTAAAATTCTAAAGGGATTCTATTTCATTTATTCTGGAATTATTAAAAGAGAATTGATTTGTACTTGGAAGAACATGTATTTTATGTGTACCTGCGTCTCATGTATGATTCGCGAGTGGGGTGGTTGTGATTTACATTTTACCGCGTCGCATGTATGATTCGCGAGGGGGGTAATAGATACATCTATGGTTCGATCCGTTTGACCCTCGGCAGTGCACATTTACTTTTCTGTTGGATCGGGCCGTACATTCCTCGGTGGTTATTTGTGTATGAGTTATCTAACTTTTACTTGTGGCTAAAATTCCAGATTTGCTTAAATATTTTAATATGAATGGACACACTCTATGAGATGTTAAAGAAAGAATTTCTTTTTCATACTTGGAATATTTATGACTTGAGTCGTACCTGCTTGTTTAAATGATTCTCATTATTTCTTGACCTTAGTAAGTATCAAGTCGACCTCTCGTCTCTACTTCTTCGAGGTTAGGCGGGATACTTTCTGGGTGCATGTTGTTTATGTACTCATGCTACGCTTCTGTACTTAAATGTACAGGATTTGAGGCAGGTGGATCTTGACACTACTCTGGTGCGCATCAGTGAGCACTCTTGAGACCTCTACGGTGAGCTGCTTCTCCTTTATGCCGATCTGCAGCCGAAGAAGTCTTCCCTGTATTTTTTTGTTTCTCTCTATCCTGATTCAGACAGTAGGATAGTATATTATTCTTTTGCGTATATTCTACTAGTTGCCCATAGCTTGTGACACCAGGTTCTGGCACACACGTTAGTAGACATTCATTTTTTTGGGTTCTATAACTACATCTCTTACAGTGTTATCACTCTTAGCTTTAGCCTTGTCTTTGAAAAATCTTTTATGCTTAGTTTTTGGTAAAGGTGAAAATGAAAACTTATTTATACTTCCGGGTTGGCTGGCCTGACAATGGAGCTGGGCGCCATCATGACCTATTATGGAAAAATGGGTCGTGACAACATGGTATCAGAGCACTAGGTTCACGTAGGTCTCACAGTGTTACGGGCAAAACCTAATAGAGACTTGTAGATCGGTACGGGACGTCTGTACTTATCTTTGAGAGGCTATAGGGTGTTAGGAAAGACTACTCTTGTTCATTTTCCATTGTGCAGTGGTCAGTATACTAAATTTCCTCTTCTATTCTCTCATAGATGGTGAGGACTCGTACCACCGATGTTCCGGACCCGGGAGGAGATGCTTCCCTCGTTGCTAGAGGCAGAGGTAGAGGCCGGGGGGAGGGCACCGGCCCGCAGTAGGGATGAAAGCGTCCCAGAGTGATTCCAGTTACACCACCAGCGGATCCTGCGAGGGATCCGGTCATTGAGGATCATGGCGAGGTGCCCGTAGCTGAGCCTACCCCGGTTGATTTCATGATAGCACCGGGATTTCAGGAGGCCATGGGCCGCATGCTTCGGTTCATGGATACTATTACTCAGGCTAGTTTATTTTTAGCAGATCCATCTACCTCACAGGTAGGAGGGGGAGCACAGACTCCTACTACCAATGCTCTAGGTCATACAACCGCAGTTTATCAGACTCCGAGTGCACTACCCGCAGATGAGGTTCAGCCACTTACTGCAGTGGCACCCCAGCCCAGGCCAGCTGCGGACAACAATCCCCAGAAGTTACTAGACAGATGGACTAGACTTCACCCTCCAGTTTTCGGGGTGAACGTCATGAGGATGCCCAGGACTTCATTGACAGGTGCAGGGATAGACTACACAACATGAGGATATTGGAGTCACATGGAGTCGACTTTACTACTTTTTAGCTTCAGGGCAGGGCCGTAGATGGTGGCAGCCCTATGCACATAGTAGGCCAGGAGATTCTCCTCCCCTCACCTGGGGTCAGTTCACTCAGTTATTCCTTGATCGGTACATTCTACCCTCTAAGAGCGAGGAGCTGCATCATCAATTTGAGCATCTGGAGGAGGGTCAAATGTCAGTGACCGATTATGAGGCGAGGTTCTCGGAACTGTCACGCCATGCACTCATGATACTTCCCACAAAGATAGAGAGAGTGCATAGATTTGTTGCGGGATTACACCCCACTATCCGATCTGGTATGGCCCGAGAGGTAGAGATGGGCACTGGGTACTAGCTATGATTGAGATCGCCCGTAGGATTGAGGGCTACCGTATGAGAGGTGGAGAGAAGATGCAGCAGGACAAGAGGGCCAGATTCTCCAGAGAGTTCAGAGGTGCCCCAGATAGGGGTAGAGGTCAGTTCGAGAGGGGTCAGCCCAGCAAGACCCCATAATCAGCACCACCACTCCCTCCCCAAGGTGTTCCAGCGAGGCTTTATTTCAGTGGGATGCTGGAGAGTTCTTACCGCCCACCAGCCATTTAGGGTCCTTCCGGCGGGTATTCTGGTTATCAGGGTTCTTCCAGTGCTCACTCCAGTGCCATACCAGAGAGTTCATATTGCCCACCGGCCATACAGGGTTCTTCCAGTGGGTATTCAGGTCAACAGGCTTAGACTTCAGGGGCATTAGGCTATGGTACCGAGAGGGTGTTACGAGTGTGGAGATCCAGGTCATATGAAGACGACTTGTCCCAGACTTCGGGGCAAGGCGGTGCAGTAGGGTCAGCAGTCCATGGTTCCAGCACCAGCTGCCCAGCCATCTAGAGGTAGAGGGCAGATTGGTAGAGGCCGTCCCAGAGGTGGAGGCTAGACAGGGAGAGGTCAGCCAGCTACTACTCCGCCAGGTGGAGGCCAGGCCGCCGGTGCTCTGGCTAGATTCTATGCTCTTCCAGCTAGGCCAGATGCATTGGCCTCAGATGCCGTCATCACAGGTATAATTCCCGTCAGCAGTAGGGATGCTTCAGTATTATTTGATCCAGGGTCTACTTATTTATATATGTCATCTCTGTTTGCTCGATTCCTAGTCACTTCTCCTGAGCCTTTGGATGTTTCTGTTCATGTGTCCACTCTTGTGGGTGATTATATGGTTGTGGACCGGATCTACCGGTCGTGTATGGTTACTTTCTGTGGTTTTGAGACTAGAGCAGATCTTCTGTTGCTCGATATGATCGATTTTGAGGTTATTCTGGGCATGGATTGGCTATCTCCATATCATGCCGTTCTAGATTGCCATGCCAAGACTGTTTCACTAACGATACCAGGGTTGCCGAGATTATAGTGGAAGGGCTCCATAGTTGATGCGCCTAGCAGGGTTATCTCTTTCCTGAAGGCTCAGCGCATGGTTGGGAAAGGGTGTTTGGCTTATTTAGCTTATGTACGTTACACCACAGCAGTGTCTCCGACGATTGATTCAGTGCCAGTAGTCTGAGAGTTTGCCGATGTTTTTCCTTCTGATCTTCCTGGCATGCCTCCAGATCGTGACATTGATTTCTATATTGATTTGGCTCCAGGCACTCAGCCTATATCTATCTCACCATACCATATGGCTCCTAAGGAGCTAAAGGAGATGAAAGAGCAATTGGAGGAGTTGTTAGCAAAGGGGTTTGTTAGGACCAGTGTATCGCCTTGGGGTGCACCATTGCTATTTGTGAAGAAGAAGGATGGGACTATGCGGATGTGCATTGAATACCGCCAGTTGAACAAAGTCAGCATCAAGAATAAGTATCCATTGCCCCGTATTAATGATTTGTTTGACCAACTGCATGGTGCTAGGGTGTTCTCTAAGATTGACTTGAGGTCCGGGTATCATCAACTGAAGATTAGGGATTCAAATGTTCCGAAGACTGCATTCAAGACTAGGTGTGAGCACGTGATTTTTGCCCAAAGCAAAATTATTCCTAAAAAATCCAAACAAAATGATTTTTTTAATTTTTTGATATTGGTGGCATTTTTGTGTTAATTAGTTGCATAATAATTCATATTAAAAAATACAGAAATATGCATTAGGAGTGTAATTTTTCCAATTTTGGTATTAATTCATATTGAGAACAAATTAATGGAAAATAAAAAATAGCATTTTAATTTTTAATTGAAATTTACTACAAAATAGATGTTAATTAAATCCTAGAGAATAATTGGTTTAAAAATTTAATAAAATCAGAAAATAAATACAAAAATACAAAAGGAAAGAAAATACAAAAATACAAAGGAAAAAGAAAATACAAAAATACAAAGGAAAAAGAAAATACAAAAAATATATACAAAAGAAAGTATAATACAAAAAATACAAAAAGAACAATAAGATTTGGGCTAAAAATCGGACCAATTAATAGCCCAAAATCAAAATTGTCCAAGCCCAAAGAGAAAGTTACCCGGTCAGCCAGGGAATCTAAAACGACACCGTATTGTATTTTAATCTGGACCGTTGAAATATTTGATCTAACGGTCATATAACACAGACCATTAATACATAAAACGACACCGTATTGTATTTTTAATCTGGGCTGTTCATTCATTTGATCTACCGAACGAGGTCAAACTTTCATTAAAACCAAACGATACCGTTTTAAAGCTCAAAAGATCTGAGCCGTTGATACACTTAATCTAACGGTCAGGGATCACTAGGGGTCTTTTAATATAGTAAATAAACATACACCCCTATATTCATTTCATCTCCTCTCTTCCTCACCGTCCAACCCTAGCCGCCCCCAAACCCTCTCTAGTCCCCGTCGGAACCCTACCGGCGGGAGACGCCACCTTTGCCAATCGCCACACCATTAACACCCCAGAACCATCTAAACCTCCTTTTTCCACCCCTGTACCCCGTTTTCTTCAAATCACTCTACATCTGCTCAAATGTTAAAAAAATATTTCGCCGAAAACCTAACTCCGTCGAACGTTACCTTATCTAAACCGGCCCAAAATCTCACTAGATATCCCCCTTAACATCTTAAGCCCTATTCTGAAACCCTCAAGCCCTAAAAACCATTGAGAAAACCAAAACGTCAAAGAAAAAGTCTGACAGTGACCAAAGGTTCAAGAAATTGCCAAGACTTTCCAGACATCGAGAAAACTTGAAGAAAAGAAGAAAAAATAAATAAAAAGGAAATAAAGGCTGTCCAAAGAAAGCTAAGTTTTCTTATTTCTTTTTCTTTGGTTTTCATTTTATTTGCATGTGTTTGTTTTTCTTTTGTTTCTGATTCTTGATAAAAATGATATAGTATTTTAGGCTTTCTAATTATTACTTTGAATTTTTTGTTCATTGAAATAAAAATTGATAATGTTTTTGATACTGTTAGATTTGATATTAAAATAGGATTTTTAATAAGTTTTGATGAATAATCTGATTAAAAAATAGGGTTTAATAGAATTAATATGATTAGATCTTGATTGGTTTTGGAATTTTTCGATTCTGTTAACTATCAGTTCTTAAATTTGATTCTAAAAGTTGTTAGAAATAATTTTGTTTTGTTATTAGTTAGTGTTAATGTTAGTTTGATTAGTTCGATTGGTTATGGCTTTTTATGTTTGATTACATTTTATAAGTAGTTAATTCTGAAATTAATCAAATTTAAGGGGGGTAAAAGAGTAAAAGACAGTATGGTCATTTGGTGAATTCAAGTCCTATTCAGGGGTAATTTGGGGTACAATAAAAGGTTTGAGGGTAATAACACTAAGGAGATAGGGGTATTATGGGTATAAGAAAAGGGCAGTGCAGTAAATACTGGATAGAAGTGGGGGCAAATGGGGAATTACATTAGATTTAGAAGATTCTAGATGGGTATTTGGTACAGTTTCTAATAAATAAAGGGTAGTAGTAGAATAATTAATAAACAATAAGGATACAATTGAAATAAAAGGGGGACCAATGGATAATTTCTGAAATTTTGAATTTCCCTCCCTTCAAACTCTATAAATAGGCCTCCATAGGCCTCTTTCAATAAGTTTGGCAATCTGAAATCTTCCTGAAAGCACTTCTGCAATTCTAAGTCTTTACTTTTGAAATTCATCATTTCCAAAACTCAAAAATACCAAAGAGCAGTATAAAAGTTCAAAAAATCTTACTATTCCACCAGAGTTCAATTAATTTGGAGGCTGTTTGGTTCTGATTGTCAAGTGTTGGTGAAATTACATTGTATAAGTCAAATGCCTGGTTTTCTTTTGGTCTATCCTGTCACACCTCCTTTTTCACGTTACACCCCCGGAAGGGTATAAAGGAATTTTTTCCAATTAAGGACAATCGGAACGGGATTAGTTATTTAAGTTTTTCAGAGTCGCCACTTGAGAATATAATGGTGTCCCAAGTCACCGATTTAATCCCGAACCGAGAACAGTTTGACTCTGTTACAGTCTGCGAACTAGAAATTCGGATAAGGAATTCTGTTAACCCAGGAAAAGGTATTAGGCACTCCCGAATTCCGTGGTTCTAGCACGGTCGCTCAACTGTTGAATTTGATTTTATCTGATTCCAGTTGTATGTTGTTAACCATGTATATTAATGTTCCGCTTTTTATTTTTAAACAATTACAACGTCGTGAAAATGCATTCTTTAACCACACCGTACCAGTACGTCTGTGGCTTTGGATACATTTCGACTTCGTTGGGAGTGAGATTTGGGTCACATAAATGTGCACCCGTTCATGAGATTGTATATTAAAATAGCGCCTAACGGTGTCTATTTCTTTGGGAAAAAACGTGGAATTAACTAAACGATCATTCCGATATCTAAATTATTGTAGTTGTTATTTGAGGACCCCGTTTGTCTATTTTATGACGGGATTCATCTCATT